>JABFAK010000039.1:0-110357 GCA_013266265.1 Fusarium sp. NRRL 66182 | reverse complement strand
TTAATATTTTAATTATAAAAAGAAATTTAAAAAAATAAAAAATACTTCTTTTTAATATAACTAGTATCTGAAATTATAGCTGAATATAATAAATTAAGGCTAGATATATTCATACCAGTTTTATGTATACACATATATGTGTTAAATATACATAACACCTCGATGAGGAGAGAGAAAAAAAGAATGCATGGTTCTCACTTGAACACCACCTGGTACACTCTAATTCATATACAATACACTATCTAAATGATGTCTCTGTCTTTCTCGCATCGAAACAAGTTGCCTGTAAAGCCTGTGAAGCTCATAGCTTTGACGGTGGCAGCACCTCAATGTCCTGAAACGGGATCCTGAGAAACCGATATACATGGTTGAATCTGCAAATTTAGTCAGTCAGTCTTTGATATACTCCTGCTAATAGTCAAATGGGAAAGGAAAAAAAAACTCACCTGTCACTCCCAAAGAAAGGCTCCGACTTGCCATCCTTATTCGTCACCCACAACCATGGCGTTCCAAACGCGCCCTGTGCAGCAGCCTCACCCGTCAATTCCTTAACTCTCTCCTTCATACTATCTCGACCGTCCATGATCCTTTCGACATCCTCATCGGTGAACAACGTCTTGCCCTCGCCTCCGTCAAGCTCATCCGTCGCTTCGGTGAGCGCTGCGATGAGATTCGCGTCCTCGGCAAGGTTTACATGCGGGGGCAGCCAGATCTTGTGAAACAGGAACCTGATGGTGGCTAGGAACGTAGACTCTGGGTAGTTTTCCTTGATGAACTGCAGAGCGCGGAGGGGCGAGAGCGTCTTTGCAATGGCAAAGATGTCGGGTGGCGAGCCCTGGAAAGGGACTGAGAGACGCTCCGCGGCACGGCGCGAATCCTCGTCGAGGTATGCTGCTTTGGCTGGGAGTACCCATGGCGGTCTATTTCCTGTTTTTGTGTGAGATTTTCATTCTGCCAAAGAATGGTTCCGTGTAATTTACCTGATAGCTTGTTGATGCCGCCGAGAAAGACGGGAATGAAACTAGAGGATGAATTAGTTAGTAGCAAGCCAACGACTGAGGGGGGGGGGAGAAAGGACATGAGCATACTCGACTTGAATCCCATGAGCAGCAAGTTTACCCATATTCCGCCTCAGGTCTACATAACCAATATAGCTATAGAAAGAGACTTGTTTTTGTCAGTTTCATTCCGGGTATGATGATGTTATCAAACGCACCAATATCTAGATAGCAGTCAATACGTCCCCCCATCTTGACGGTGAGCGTATATCCTATTTGGGTTATATGCGATAAGAATATGTATTTGAGATGTGGCTCTCTCGATAGATATTTATTTGCATGTAGGAGTAAGAGAGTAACAAGACCAACCCCGAGCGAGCACGGATAAACAAACGGAGCTTCAACCGGGATTCGGTCTCCTCCGTCATGTGAGTGGGGTACCGAGGCTCGGCGCTTTGATCCCAAACCCCCGGCCGAACCCCGGCTTTGCCATCAACGACGGAACGGGCTCAGTAGCCGAGGTTTCAAGATAACGCTGGTTGATAGACGTACTTGTAATTACATCCAGCTCGACATAGTACACTGCAGTGAGATCCTGCTTCCTTCGCGTCTCAAATACACTGGAACCACTATCATGGCATGTCATAAACCCGTTGCCCTCATCGTTGGCGCGTCCCGGGGCATCGGTCGCCAAGTTGCCGTTGATCTCGCCCGCGATGGCTATGCTGGTTCGTCTACGACACTTGATATGTATCTATTTCAATACTGACAAGTCACTTGCTCAGTCGTCGTTGCTGCGAAAACCATCAGTGATCCCTCCAACCCCCCTAATCCTTTCCCTCCAAACCCAAATTCCTCCGCCTCCACCATCACAACCGTCGCGCAAGAAATCACTTCTGCCGGTGGTGATGCCATAGCTGTTCAAGTCGACGTTCGCCATCCCGAGAGTGTAAGCGCTCTCGTATCTCAGACCGTAT
The DNA here is from genome assembly GCA_013266265.1 of Fusarium sp. NRRL 66182. Classification (NCBI taxonomy): domain Eukaryota; kingdom Fungi; phylum Ascomycota; class Sordariomycetes; order Hypocreales; family Nectriaceae; genus Fusarium; species Fusarium sp. NRRL 66182. The sequence goes on along the minus strand of JABFAK010000039.1, from coordinate 108,382 downwards.
CTGTAATCTCCCTTGGTCCTCCAAATCTCTCCCTCAAGGGGTCTAACACACTTTCAGGCTTATGGCCGTTTAGATGTCCTCGTCTACAACTCAGGTGCCATATTCTGGGCCCCCATCTCGTCAACTCCCGTGAAACGCTTTCAGCTCATGCAGCGCGTCAACCCGGAAGGACTCTACGCGACCATCCAGGCCGCTCTGCCTCATCTTCCCTCCACAGGCCGTATTGTCGTCGTCAGTCCGCCCATCTACAGCCGCTTCTTCCGTGGCAAGACGGCCTACGCCATGGGAAAGGTCGGTATGAGCGTTCTGACAAAGGGTCTTGCCATGGACTTTGAGCGTGAGGGGAAGAGTGATATGGCGATTACAAGCATCTGGCCAGCCGTGGTATGTAGATGGGAACGAATCCAGATACAACACAAGTGTTGACCGTTATCAGGCCATTGAATCCGCTGCTACGGACCAATTCACGCGTAAGAACCCAGAAGAAGCCAATGACTTCCGAAGAGCAACAATCTTCTCCGACGCCATCCTCGCCATTCTTCACGCGACGCCCTCCAAGGTCAACGGCCAACTTCTCCTCGATGAAGATTTCCTGCGGGAACACGCCGGCGCAACAGACTTTTCCAAATACAGCGTCGTCCCAGGAACGACACCACGCAGAATCATGCCCAGGGTTCTCCCAGACTTGACCGTAGCGGAGCAGGCAGACCAAGGGAAGCGGTATGATAGCACAAAGGACAAGCCCAAGCTGTGAATGTTTCGAACAATCGTTGCTTTTTTTTTTTTTTTTTTTGGCTTTTTTCTTTTTTACACGTAAAACAAAAGGGAACCACTGTACAAGTAGCTAGCAATACCTAAGAAACCCTGTGCAAGCTGTGATATCCTCTAGAGCAGACATATCTAATCCCTCCCCGGCCAAGGGGGCCGCATTCCCCAAAACTCCTAGGCATGATTACAAATATTCACCCGACTCTTTGAAACCCCCTTCCGTCCATTCATTTCCTTGTCCTGCCTTGCTTGTCTTTTTACAAAATTGTATATCCCCTAGGAACTATCCTCCTCGAGCATTAATAAGTATGGTGAAGTTGGCTAGGCGGTCCGACCCCTTGCGTCACGTCAATATCCTCCATGGTTCTGTTGAAAACCGATGTGATCTGGTCCATGACTCTGCTGCGGTTCCACTCATGCCTCGTGCGCCAGATCTCATCCATGAGCTCTCGGTTGATCTGCTCCAGCTGCTCGATAGTACACCCGCTCGTCGCGTTTGTCACGTTCTCCAAGAATCCCTCCACTTCGCCCGCAGTGAATGGCTGAGAAGCAGAAGTAGACGAGCCTGAGTTGCGGACGGAATGGTGATCGTCAAAGTTCTGGTCGTTGAGGAGGTGCGCCATACCGCCCACACTTGTAGCCTTGAACCCTGAAACCGACGACACCCGCTGTGAAGGCGGGCTGCCAGACGCATTCGACCCCGGCATCTGGGCACCTCCCGCGATAGCTTGAGCCTGTGAGTGCAGCCAAGAGTCTTCACCAGAAGTGTTGTGCCCTTGTACCAGCAATGTGTCGGGAATATCGACTTGACTGTCATCCTCTGCTCCTCGGTTCTCGGCATGAGCCCCATTTGTCATCTGGCTAAAGTTTGACGACCGGTGAGTGGAGGGGTCCGACGTTTTGGTCGTCGAAGCCTCGTTGATGACAGCCGAAGGCGACACGCCCGGTGGTAGAGACGTCACCGCTGACTTCTGTGAGATCTGTGTCATCGCAGTCGGGGCCGCGCTGGTTTGTTCGTGAGACTTTGGCGGGGGTCCCATGTGGGAAGCAGGTTGGGTGTCGTTTTCGACGCCGCTCATCTGAACATCGTCTCCGAGTGTGTGAGTGATGCCATTGCTCAAGTGATGCAAGTCCTGTCCCAAGGTACCATGGCCGTTTGACAGCGGGCTTCTGACTTGAAACCTGGCAGTCGTCCTTGATCCAGGGACTGCCACCCCCAGAGTCACGGGACCCTGGGAATCACTTTCGTTGCCACCCAGATCGGACTGAACACGATCCACGAGCGTCTGCATCGCCTTTCTCTTCCGCTCCTTCTCGGCAGCATCTTTGGCACGTCGAACTTGTCGTCGATATAGCCCTTCCCAGTCAACTTGAGAGGTTTGATTCTCAATACTAGCGACATCAACCTCGACATTGCTCAAAAGTTCATTGGCCTTGAGAGTTCGCTCCTTATCTCCAATGTTTTTGGAATCCCTTGCGAGAGCCTTGATATCAAAGAGGAAATCCTTTGGCCGAGCGTAAAAGCCGTTCGACAAACGCTCTTCAATAGTGGTGGTTTCGAGGTTGTAATAACATTTGCCGGTTGCGGTATCTCTCAAGACATCGTTGTCAAACTTGTCCTTGACAATCTCATAGGGTCGGATCTGTCCAGCTTCAAGATCTGGTCGCACATAGTTCGAATCTGACTCAATAAAGAGATACTCGATCTGGGCCGGCGGAATGACAGGCTGCCTGAACTTCTTGTACTTTCTGTTGATCTGGTCCATGATGGGCTGAAGCTGAATCTTGAGGGTATTGAGGAGTTGGTGATCTCTCTTTTGTGCAGCCTTCATCTCGGCCTTGGTAGGAGGAGCAGGCTCGACAGGAGGAGCAACAGGGAGCTCCTCTAGTACACGCTTCTTGCGGTTCTCGGGGTCAGGAAACTCGCGAGGCTTCTTTTTGGCGTACTGCAAGGTTGTACTGAAGTATTCCATTCGTGACACCTATCGAGGTCAGCGTCTACCAAGGTACAAAAGACGAGTGGCACTTACATAATCAGGTTTCTCGATCTTCATCTGATTCTTCTTCGAGAAGCCGAAAAAGTCGCGAAAGAGTTCGTTTGGAAGCTCCTCCCTGTCACCCTCTGCCGTAGCGAGAAGAAGGACTGGGTCTGTGGGTGGGATGGATCGAAGCATGGTCTTGAAGGTCGTAAGAGCAAGAGTGCTGTGTAGCGCCATGTACCAAGCTTCGATGTTGGGGATATAGATAACGCTAGGCTTGTGTCGCCTGACTTCTGTAAACAGTCCGACGATGACCTGCTCCATAGCCTAGTTCATGTTAGTACTCGGTTGATCGTGTCTTGGCCTGCTTACTTACCCTTCCATCACCCAGAATACTAGCAAGGTCAAAGTTCTGGACATGAACGCCCTCGAAATGGTGGAGAATAGCAGAAGAAAGATAGCTCTGGCCCATTCCGCCGACTCCGTAGATGATAAAACGCGGACGGAACACTCTAGATCGTTCAAATTCTTGCTGCATGGCCTCCCTGCCAAAACCGTGGTCATCATCATCGAACTGCTCGTACATGGCTTCTTGGAGAGCCGTCAACTTCTTCCTGCGAGGCAAAAGACCATCAAGAGCCTGCTTAGCCTCCCCAAGTTGTTTACGCAGCAGTGGGTCTATCGACTTGGGGAGAGGTTTGGCGCCAGATGTTGCTGATCGCTCAGATGAGGGAATAAGCTTCTTGATGGACAACATGAAGTCTGTTGCGTGGACCGAAATCTTTTCAGGGCTGACCACGAGCTTCTCCTTGGAGGAATAGATCTGGGGATATGTCCGTTGGATAGCATTCAGGGCGGCTTCTGTGCAAAGAGCTCTCAGGTCGGCACCGCCATAGCCCTTTGTGTTCTCAGCCAAGGAGTCCTTGAATTTCTCCGATAACCCCCAGTCAGCTGTGTGGATGTCGAGGATGGATCTCCGTCCCTCGATGTCAGGCAAGGGGAAATAGAATTCTCGATCAAATCGACCGGGTCGGCGAAGCGCTGGGTCGATGTTGTCTGGACGATTGGTGGCTCCGATGACAATAACTTGACCACGGCCATCCATACCGTCCATCAAAGCCAGGAGCGTTGAGACGATGGAAGCATGGATCTGCTCCTGTTTGCTGGACCGGACAGGGGCAAGTCCATCAATCTCATCGAAGAAGATGATGCTTGGCTGGGTCTTCCGGGCCTCTTCAAAGAGCAGTCGGAGTTGTTTCTCGGCCTCGCCCACCCACTTGCTTAATGCATCGGCACCTTTACGCATATAGAATGAGATCTTTCGGCCACCAGAGCCGACCGAATTAGCCAGGGCGCGAGCAAGCAACGTCTTACCCGTTCCAGGTGGTCCGTGGAACAGAACACCGCGTGGTGGAGTGACGTGAAATCGAGTGAAAAGTTCGGGGTAGAGCAGAGGGAGCTGCACCATTTCCTTCAGCTGATCGATATGCCCCTGCAGCCCACCGACCTTGCTGAAGTCAACGTTCAAGTCGACGCCTAGAGGATCGGCGTCTGCTAGGGCCTTGCGGTCCTTGATCTTTCCAACGTTGGGTGCTGCGCCGGCACCCTCCGGGTTCAGGCCAGGTGCCCCAGGGAGTAGGCCGCCATGAGCCGCGGACGTGGGCGTCATGCCAACATTGCCGGCGACACTGGAGCGATGCACCATCTCGTCGTCACTGCTGTCCGAATCAACACCGCCAGCTGCACCGGTACCCCACGGGCCATTGAGAAGGGCACCGGCACCGCCTCCTCCTCCAAAGGGTCCGAATGTGGTGTTGAGGTTGCGTTCCCAGCCTTGGTTGGCACCTCCGCGTCCTCGTCTTGCTCGCGACTGTGTAGCTGTGGGGGCCTCAGCCTCTTCCTCTTCGATGTTGGCGGAGGTGAGAGGGGGCATGTAGTAATTGACGCGTGTTCTCGCTCGTCGAGTGTTTTCTTGGTAGACAATAGGCGACTCCTTTCGTGGACGGCGGCGACGCGAGCGCGAATCTTGACGCAGTTCACGAGCTTCCTCATTCAGCTCATCCATGTCAAACTCAGGCTCGTCGTCGCCAGAGTCGCCTCCTCGACGAGATCTGGCAGGTCGGGAGCGTCGGCCGCGAGAAACGGGACTGTCGCCATCATCCTCATCTTGAGGGCGTCGTTTTTCGTGGTCAGAAACTTCTGCATCCTCAGACTCATCACCGGGCTCAAAGTCGCTGCTGACCTCTTGAGACTTTTTACTCGACTTGCGAGTTAAACGACGTGACTTTCTGGGACCAGAATCAGATTCAACCTCTGGCGCTGGAGCGGAGGCATTGGCGCGAGTTCCTCGGGTCCTGCGCGTAATAGGCACGTCGTCCTCATCGTCATCCTGCTCTACCGTTTCCACTGGAGCATCCTCTCCAGGCGCATCTTCATCAACGGGGTCCCGCATCTCTTGGTCAACCGCCTCTTGCTTGTGGATCTGTTCAGGATCTTGGGATAGTTCGTCAGGCTGGTCAGCTTCTCTGGCTTCTCTGAAGCTGCTCTCCTGCGTAGCTTCTTGGATCGTCTCGGGCGGTTTCTTGATGCCTTTGAGACCGCGATGGGCCCTGGTACTGCGGGCAAATGTCTCGGGACTCCTACTCCGCGAATCCCGGGAGGGTACAGCGTGTTTTCCGGAATTGGAAAGCTCAACAAAATCTTCGGCATCCTCTGTGTGCGCTCGAGTATTCCTTCGAGTCACGGGAAGCTTGTTTATTTTCAGCTTGACAACCCTCGACCTGGTTGACCTGACAGCCTCCTCAGCGGGTTCACCCTCGGCATCGGCCTCCTTAACGTCCTCGACTTGGGGGATATCACGCTTGATATCGTCCGAGTCGCCAGGCTTGTCGGAGTCGTCGCCAGTAGCTAGAGCTTCGTCATCGTCGCTGCTTTCCAAGTAGCTGGTGTGCTGGGCGGCAGCTTTCCTGGTGCGACGACCGGCGGCGTTCACTGGCGCCTCCTCTTCGTCATCCTCTTCTTCCTCGTCGTCTTCGAGGAAGTCGTCCTCGTTGCTATCGGAAACTTCGTCTTCGTCGTCATCGATGTCAGAACCTCCATAGCGATTGCCACGTCGACGGCCAGGCTTCCCGCTGCGCGAACGACCGCCCTTCTTGGACGTCTTTCGGGGTGGTCTGGGTTCGGAGGGGTCAAAGTTTTCGTCTTCAGGGTCGGACTTGTTGGGATCAAAGTCCTCGAGGACTCTCTTGCGCTTGACCATGATGATATAGTGGTTCGGGTGCGCGTATGCGGTGGTTCGGGGTGTTGAGCAATGACACTGACGACGGATCTAGTCGAGCTTTGGTGGATCTGAAAACAAGCAGGGAGGTCAATAAAAGGGATCGTTCGCAGCCGCAAGAGTCATGGCCGAGGGCGCAGGAAACGCAGAAAATCTTGATCAAAACATGGTATTTGTTTTGATGTACTTGGATGCAGACTCACCCTTTACATGAGCGTCCAGTGCACGATATCAAGCTGAAGCGTGCATGGGCGGCGTGATCGCACTCGAGCTTGTGGTGGCTTACAGCGCGCTCAGGGTCGGCGCGAAAGCGTTGGGGTGGGCGGACAAACCAAACAGCCAGCCAGTGCACAGCTGTTGTGGCTGGTTCCAATGGTAGAATCGACACAGACGCGGTCGAATGAAGCGATCGGATATTGATGAAGTCGTTTGCGCGCGTCCTGATTTAACAGACCTGAGGTTTGCGAGATAGTGGCCCTCACGTGTATTGGCATTTGGCGCGATGGTCCGAGCGTTTTTCAAGGCAACTAGCCCGCTACTGGTCGATGATTGGCCACAATAGTCAGTGAAGCATCAAGATTTGCAAGCCCTGAAAGCTGTTTAGTTTTCGCGAGCTTCGACGTGAAATGCGAGACGAAACGGCCAATACTCAACATGACTTTTTAACACGACTTGTAATTCTTTTTTTATACCCAATATCTTTGTTTTCCTGTTTGGTTTCGTTCTTCTCCCTTTTTCATACACTCCCGGCTCATTTACACTCTCAATTCCTAATCTCTATTCATATGCCATCATACATCGAAATTCAATGTAAACCCCAGCATCCCCAGATTTCCCCATGCCGGCGCCATCATGCTTGCGCTCTTGGTCAACTCCCGTAGGGCTGATTGTTCTTGGGCAGCTCCAGATGACCGGTCCACCAAGCTCTCGGGACTGGAAGGTTTTGCCACGGTTTTTCCGACGACCTGGAACTGAGTAGCAAGCATATGGACCTCATTTTTCAGGCAGAAGCCTATCTTACTTGTTGTTACCACTTGCAGTGAATGAGATAATAACATCACTTGTAAAAAGTACGAATGTAACAAGACACTTGCATCTCCACTGTATTATCTTATTCGATGCTACTGCCTTCATCATAGTTGGGCGTGTAGATTCTCATGTTACATATGTCGCTTTGCCCACGTCGTAAATGTACAGCTGCTACCAGTCATGTCCTCGACAAACAAGCTGAGAACGGGACCTTCAAGTCGTTTGAAAATCCAAAACCGAGAGTCGGGACTAACCTGTGAACAGAGAAAGTGGCATATATAGGAGTTACTGTAACCAATGTTTTATACACATTATATGGTTACAGTCTAGTCATTTATCTAACTCACCTACTACCTACTACCCTGTTGCTTCAAAACATTGCTATTTGAAATGGATCAGTACTAAACAGCTCGGCAAGGACCCTACTATTTTCATACTCTTGCTCCGCGGTCCTCGGCAGATTCACTTTGACACAGGCATTGACGTCCCACCCAATGCGATGCTTGCGCGTTCATGCGACTATCACAAGTCTTGGCTCTCATCACTGGGGCAATTGCCAAGTCTGGGCAGATAATCGTCTTCCAACCCAAGGCTGTCTACGTATTGTGGTACATGTTTGGGTTTGCTGGTTCTAGTTAGACATGGTGCAAAAATAACAAGCTTTAACCAAGTAATTCATAAATTCATTACCAATATTGCTACACAGAATGGTATCGTACACAGTCGTCTCTCGTGGTACAATATCTCCTCCCTACAAGGTTCTCTATGCGCACATCGCCGAGACGCCGCGCCTGCTAATGAGAGAATCCGTCCCGTACCAGCCAGTGACGTTGAGTGAATGTGAAACAGCATAGGAAAAATCTGTTGCGTGATTTGGTGGTCACGTTATTGTTGTTGTTGATCATGATGCAGGGTTTCTTGGTATGTTTATGCTGCTGATCCTCAATCCTTGCCCAGCATGGCCCGGGCGAGATCAGCCAGGGATGGTCCGCCGAAAAGGAATTGGTTGGTATGGCGGCCGCAAGTCGTATAGACATTGACTCTGGCTGGCTGAGGCGCTGGCTTGAACCAAGAAGAGGAAGGCTTGGGCTTGGAAGAAGTCGACGATTGAGTCTTGGTAGAGAATTCGCTCGAGTATGAGTTGGTACGTTGCTTTTGAGAGGCTTTGTTAGTCGTGGGGCCTAGACCAGTCTTGGTTTGAAATACATACCTTGGAATCCATGAGGGGGATGGGGTCTCGAGGAACAGGTGTTCGGCTGCGACCTCGCTGCTCTTCCTCAGAAGAGGCCCTGTTTCGCAGATATCCGAAAGGCATTGTAAATTTGGTGATTTTGTTGGTGGTGGTGGTGGTGGTGGTGCTGTATAATTGAAGTGGTTGTTTGACTAATAAGTAGAGTCTTGGTTGCTGGGTATCGTTGTCTATTGGCCTTCAAGGCAGCTAGCTCAGTTCAATAGGGCACTCCTGGTGCAATGTAAAGGATAGTCAAGGAATGGCTGTTTTCTGTGACGGTAGAACAGTTTAATGAGAAGAATAAAAAGTAAAATCAGGGGGACAAGGCATCCTTAAATAAAGCTTCTCTCACAGCTGAACTGTGATGAGCTGGCCCCATTCCCATTCCCATGCCCACACGGGCCTCTCCCCACACCCTACCAAGACATGTTCCAAACGTAGAGACGTACCCCAAGAAATCGCCAACACCACTAGAGAGCCCTACGGAGCGACGCTAGCATACGCGTGGTCAGCCGGCAGGACTTGGCCCGTACTTGGTATGACGCAGCGAAGATCAGCTACCGATGCGACGTTGTGGCTCGCATTTTGGTTGATGTTGATCAATCACCAAGAAGCCACAGTAGCTGTAGCAACGTTGGCCATCCATCAAGTGACAAGAAAGACGACGCTCACTCAGTACAAGTGACACGCAAGCAATATTGTGGTCAATCAGAGAGAGACTTGTCGACACCCAATTCAGACATCACAACAGCAGATAACCGAATCAACAACTTCCCCCTCATCCCCCTGCTACAGCTTAATCTAATACCTTGTCTTGGTGTTTTAGCCATAACCCCTCACAACCCTTAACCCTTTGCCCTTAGCCTGTAGCCCGTAGCTCGTAGCTCGTAGCTCGTAGCTCTTGACCCTTGACCCTTCTTCCCATTCTCAGGCAACGAAATTCCAGTGATACATAGCAGCAAGGGACAAAAGGTGGAGCTGATCGGCACACTCGGATCCGAATGCGCACGGCTGACTGCTGCTCCATACCTGCAGCGTCGGTCAGCCGGCCGCCGAGCTTACGGACCCCACTGTTCCCCACACACGGGTCCGGAGACGCCGATGAGTCGGCACCGTCTACCACTTGGCTGCCATCGCCAAGTGGTCACGAGGACACTGCTTCTCCACCGTCACCCTGCTTCCAGAAGGTAGCTAGAAGCTGACCCCTGCAAGTGATTCGCACACGATGGGTTCGGTGCAGTTGAGATAAGATCTATGATACTATAATAGAGAGTTTGTCACACCAAGCCTGGGCGTCCTCTCCGCCAGGGTCTAAGCGACGACCCATTGCATGGCCGAGTTTATCATATCTCCAATGTAACCCCTTTGTGGCCAGTCAAGTCATGGGGAAGTTATCATGAGATTGACTACAAGAGATGCTGTTGGTCAATTGAGGATTGACCTTGCTAGTGCATGCAAGAATCTTTGTTGCCTGGCGGTAGTTCCGACCTTGACGACGTTGGTAGCATCGAATATATATATCATCTACGTCAGACTCGTAATAGGGAGTGCAAATCTTCATATACAATAGATGCATAAGCCCTTGATGTCAGTTCTAATATCGTTCAGTGTTGCCAAGAGTGGCGTACTCCTAGATTCAATTCCCCTAGCAGAACTCTAGCTTCTCGAATGTGGCCTTTTCACAACTCACAACTGTCCTAAAATAAGTGAACAATGGTCCATATTGCAAAAACCCTTTTTTACCATGCAAGTTGGCAACGTTGTCGAGGAACGTTGCATCGCGGCATCTTCCACTACTGAGAACCTTAATAAAGACCCGAGTCTAGAGTTTAAAACGGACTCGTGAAGCTGTCAACTTGGACAGCCACAACAGCCCATTTGGATATATTTAGTGACCTATGACTGGGATGACGTCTGGGTGCGTCTAGTCTATTGAAGCCACCAAAGCCATCGTGTCACGGAACTTGCCAGCTGTGCATCTATCAATCTAAACCATCCTCTCCGTCACCTTGGCATCTACTCACTGCCGTGTTCCGTGTTGATGTTGCGATACTGGAGAGTTTAGCCCAGGAAGACGGTTCGATTCAGACCAGAGATAGGTCCCTGCCGGTGCAATGGCATGATGGGATCAGGTCGGCTGCGTGAAGCTAATCTTGGGCGACACTCGTGCGTAGTCTATGATTGAAGGACCGGTTCGCACTATTTACTATTCTCCTATTTTCCAGGACCAACTTTACCTTTGAGAGGGCGCGATTTGAGAGCTTGGTACCTTGCCGAAAGGCTTCCCTGTCTCTGGCGCGAGTTGATCTAAAACGATTTGATGTGTTATTATATATACACAATCCCATTGAGTCAGAGTTGATCATAGTCGTTGTTGAGATATGAAGCTACTGGTTAAATTATCAGAAGAAACACATCTATTGTTTTGGTATTCTAAACCCTCATCCATCCCTGTACGCCATCTATATCATAACCGTTTTTTATACCATCCATGCCTGTCCAAGTCTATCCTGCAACCGCCTCATCCCTTGCCTTGATATCATCTGTCTTCTCCTTCTCCTCTTGCCTCTTCTCCTGCGTCTTTTCCTTCTCCTTCTTGCTCAACGTAATCGCACCCTTCTTCAGCGCCTCGCTGGGTAGCGGTCGAATAATAGGCTGCGTGACCCACCAAGGCTTCTTACACCGTCTCTGCGTCCCTGCTGAGCTCTCATCCTCGGGAGGATCCTCCTCGCCCTCGGCCAGCGGTGCCTCGGCAACACTCTCGCCGTTGGTGCGCTCGTACTCAATCAGACCCTCTGCGACTTTACGCTCCACGGCGGCGAGGACGCGCTCGTAGGCATCCATGTCGCCTAAGCGGCTTTTGGCGAGCATATCCCGTACATCTGTGTGCTTGGAGACCAAGTGTCGCAGGAGGTGAAACAAGTGAGGTTGCATGGCTGACATGTTGGGTCCCTGTTCTCCCTTCTTGCCTGCATCCTTTCTTCGCTTCTTGGATGCTGGCTCTTCCTCTGCGCGCTCGCTTTCAGTCATCCAGGCTGTGTCGTCGCCGGGCATGAAGAGTGGACGTCGTTCAGGGGCTTTGCCTCCTAGGGCGTGTTCGTGGAGGATGTTCATATATCGTCTCATAACAGCGTCCACTCTGTATCCACCTCGGCCATCCTTACCCCTCCAATATTCGCATCCCTCTTCTCCTACGGGTGGTGGTTTTGTGAAGATGGCTGGGTCACTGAGATTACCCTCTGCGCTCATCACACCATCCGCACCCGTGGCTTCGAGGCACTTCTCTATGTCTACCTCCTGAAGGATGTTTCCGTTTGCAAAAATGACCGTTTCTTTGGGTAGACTGTCCCTCAGGAAACGAATCATCTTCCAGTCGGCCAAACCTGTCAGATGACCCTTCTGCTCCCTCCTCCGCCCGTGGACCGTAAGAATGGATGCGCCCGCCTTGAGCACATTCTGTGCGTACGCCAGAGTCTTTTCCTTGGTCTCCAAGATGCGAATCTTGGCCGTGACGGGCACATCTAGCTCCTTGTGCAGGATATTAATCAGGCGAAATATGAGATCCTGATCCTCCTGAAGAAAGGCGCCATAACGTCCCTTGCGCGCAATACCCTGGGGACATCCAAAGTTCAAATCGACAGCATCACAGTAAGGGGCCACTTGCTTGGCGGCTGAGAGAAGCGCATCGGGGTCGTTTGCGCAGAACTGGACAAACAGCGGGCGGTCGATGGAGGGGTTTCCGTCAAGCCAAGGAGTTTCGCTGTCACCGCGGACAGCTTGGAAGTGCGCCTTGCGGTACTTCTCGTCTTGCGAAAAGAGTCGGGCGTGAAGCATGGGCGTATACGCTAGAAGGCTGGATTGTTCGGTTGGTGAGATGAAGGATCTTGTGAGCATGCGCCAAGCCTGAGAGGCTGTCACTACCAAGTACCGTTGTGTGTGGACTTGCAAACCGACTTACGAATTCGGACTGGTCCACCATGGGTGCAACAATGAACTTGGGGCTGCCAATACTCTCGTAGAATGCCCTGCCGTGCAATTTGGCTGGACGTTCCGCCGTGGGGTTCTCCTCTTTAGCTGCCATTGTAGATATCCGCTGGGCGAAGCAAATAAATCCGAGGTTCGAAGTAGAAACGAACAAAGGCCCCGGAGTTTTCCGGAGCCAGACTCTTCGAGTAAATATCTCCAGGGTGTTTAAAATGACTTGGCGCAAAGAGTTGCCGTTGCCGTTGCAATTCGTCGTCTTCCACAAGTATCAAAGTAGGAGAAAAAAAAAATAGTTTAGTCAGGTCCCTGAAAGACTCGGCGTCTCGAACAAGCCCACCCACTTTCCGGAAGTGAGGGGCCGACGGACACACTCAACTCAGATGTGGCTGAAAACGCGGGGCAGCCTCCACAACCACCCCTGAGCTGGCAGAATGCATATCAACACACTTATTAGCCTGAAAACGATCAATCTCATGGGCAAGGCAACCCAGATTTATTGTTTTGTTTGTTTTGTTTTGTTCTGTTTTCTTCCTGAGTCTTTCGTGATTATGTACCGAGTCCCCAGTTATAACTACCGCCGAATAACAAAGTAGCTTGAATAGTGCAGGGCAATGTCGTTGCCTCGTTCATTTACAACAGAGTTTCCGACCCAATGATTAAGAGCTCAGAATGCCGTCAACCCATCTCGTTATTTCCTCCACCCTGCTCGATTGTTTTTTCTTTCTTTCATCTCGACGAGTATACTAGGCATGCCGTGCTCTGTAGCAAGTGCCGCCACTGTTCTCAGATTCAACAGCGATCTGGCTTACAGAAAGCAGGGCAAAGCAGCCACTGCTGCATCCCTAGCCACCTCGTCTTTCTTTGTTCCAAACGCACCAATATGTTCGCTACTGCAAGGTCCCAGAAGTTTGCTTTCCGTCACGCTCCATCCCTTCTTAGCCCCCCCCCAAAAAATGAAAAGAAAGGAGAGAAATAACAAAGACAAGATTAAAGAAATGTATGACTCTTTGGTCTAAATTCCACATGACATGTAGAGACTGGTTAGAGTAATGAACGCCCTTGACACCTTACTATGCTGTCCCAAACTCCCAAGCGGTCAATATGGTTGGTTGCAATACATGATCCCGGGTCTCGCGGCTCGGCATCAGTCAAAGGAAACAAGACATTGAATGTGACAAGCTTCGCTCCTATTACTGGGCATTGCCATCATCAGAAAAAGTGCGTATAAATCTTTGAGTTTTCGTGAACCTCCATCTCCTAAATCTCATGTTAGCTTCTGAAATCCAATTGTTCCATGTCATAACCCACCATCTTGAAGGTATTTAGCTCCTCCTTGATCTGCTGCGCCAGCATGGGAGTTAATCGGTTGCAGGTAGCAATCTCGCCACGTCGGTCGTACTCCTGGCTGGGCCAGGTATCGTGAAATACGATGCGTGGTGAGAATGTCGCGTTGCGCTTGGCAGATCCGTGCGGTGTGTTGGGCGCACTCTTGGTGTCTTGTCGTAGTCTTATCGCCGACATGAAATAATCTTCACTGCCAATAGCGAGTGAGCCAGTTCGTCGATGGCTGGTAGAGTCATCATTAGGGGTGCTAGGAGCACTGGAATTAGGCGAATCGTTGACAGCAGGAAGATTGGGGAGATCTAGTCCGGGAGAAGCATCAGCAGGGCGAATAGAGGGGCTGGCAGAGCCTGGACCTATTGATTGTCAGCTTGAGAGAATTTTCACGGAGAAATTGCACATACGCTTGAGAATTCCCTTGCGGACGGCAGCGAGCACCTCTGCACGTTCTCTATCACCCCCAACAATGCTCTTGCGTGAGATGTCATTATCAGCACTAGAGCTTCCAAGACGCTCAGCAATCTCAGCGCCCAAGTTCGTATCGATAGAGTTACGCTCCAGATGGGGGAAACTGTCGTTCGACTTGGGCTCCGCCGTAACATTAACACGCTGAGTCTCGGCTTCGACAGTAACCATTGACACAGCGGCCTGGCTAGCCTCGGGAACGGGTCCATCAGCAGGAGCAACTCCAATCACAGACTTGGGTCGGAAGATTCCAACAAATGATCGGCCACCCTTCTTCATACCTCGGCCCATCTTGCGAATCATGACAGACGCTGATGATGCCGTAGACGAGATCGAGAGGTTATCGGTGGAGCCACCAAAGAATCTTCCACCATATATGCTGTGTCCAAGGCCTGCTGCTTCCTGTGCCTCTGCAATACGTGCTTGTTCGGCATCATAAGCTTCGTCGGTGGTGGGGTCCTTGTGCAGCTTGGATGGTTCTGACTTGTCAGCGCTCCCGGCCTCGGCGTCAGCCTTGCGGAAATCAGCAGCACTTCCAAACGAGAAAGCACGACGCAACCTCGACGTCTTGCTCTTGGATTTGCGCCCTTTCTGGAGGGCAGCCAGCTGTTCGGCGGCAGGTGATTTCATGTTGGATGGGTCTTCAGCAACCTCGGTCGCCATGGTAGCTGGCCTGGAGAGAGGAGATGGGTTTGTTGTGCGTTTGATGGCATCGGAAGATGACGCTCGAGGTGGGATGTTGACTTGCTTGGCGTGATCTTGCTTGGATGTTTCGCTGCTTGCCTGGGAAGAGGGGTTTCCAGTGGGGGCAGACACATTGCGGTTGGCAGACTGCATGATAATCCTTGTTAGTATAAAGTCCCTACGATCGATACTTGATTGGGCAATCCATATGGAAATCTGAACATACCGAGGTAGGTCGAGAATGACTGCTGCGACTGGAACCAACACTCTCAGAACTGCCGTTGCGCGAGTGAGTAGCGGTATTACCCACTGGCCGAAAGGTTTGTTCAGCCTTGCCTTTGTCCTGCGTACTAGGTTTTTGCTTAGATGCATCTGAATTGGCGCGAATGCTGCGTCGACGTGATCGATTTGGATCTTCCAGAGTTGGCTGAGGTAGTTGCATGTCATCCATGGTTGTCCCCGGCATAGCATTATAAAAGCTGTTGGGTCGGTTGGGGATCGCCGAACGCTGAGGATTAGGGCCGTTGTAGAGCTGGTTCGCTGTAGGCATTCCACTGCTTCCCGGGAGGGCCGTGCTCTGAGAGCGGCCATGTTGGTTTTGCTGAGGTGTGAGCGTCCTCCTGTACCTGTCAGGTGCCGTTTTGCTCTGCGAAGTAGGAGAAGCTGGCTGCGTAGGGCCGGCAAGGAAAGAAGAATGAGGCCGAGGAGCAGGTACAATGTTCCTTCGCTGGGGAATGGCCGAATCGTCACGAGCGCCAGTCTGGCCAACACCCATGGCGTTGTACTGCAAGTTCATTGCCGGAGCACTGAATTGACGGCCACCATAGTTGATATTCTGATTGTAATTTCGTACTGGCTGACCTTGTGGTTGCCATGATTGTGTGTGATTCAGTGTCGGCGTGCTAGTGAAAGCGTACTGCTGGACAGGAGTTGAACTACCCCGGTATCCAGCAGGAGCACCAGCAGCGTATCTCGGGGCCTGAGATGATGCCGCAACATACTGGTGGCCGTTCTGGCCTTGGTTGTTGGGTATCATGGCTGTCGCGGAAGTCGGTCCGGTCTGAAGCATTGTCACCGATGCAGTCTGCTGAGGATAAGTCTGGACCAGTGCGGCCATAGCTTGCGTCGGTTTATGGCGTGAAGTAGAGCGGCCGTCAACAACAAGCGTACCCACGAGAGTTGTGCCTGTCTATTGTCGTCGGTCGTAGTTCGGAAGTAGAAATGATGTGAACCCGCAATGCAGTCTATGCG
Organism: Fusarium sp. NRRL 66182; assembly: GCA_013266265.1. Lineage (NCBI taxonomy): Eukaryota > Fungi > Ascomycota > Sordariomycetes > Hypocreales > Nectriaceae > Fusarium > Fusarium sp. NRRL 66182. Next base: position 92,373 of record JABFAK010000039.1, on the reverse strand, counting down.
CAAGACAATGCAAAACCAACTGGTCGGCAAATGTTAGTTTGGTTTTCACTCAAAAAGAACATCAAATTCATATAGTCTTGAAGCAAGAGAACAACAACAAAAGGTTCACATCTGGTAGATGGATGATGGGTTCCCGTGAAGTGGCGGAGGACAAGTCTGCGTAACCAACCTACTTTTTTTTTCCGGTTAAATCTTGATGACAAACGAGAAGCGTTAAAGATGCGATGATCTAGGACGCCAGCGACCCGAAACAACAAAAGAGAATGATCGTGCTGAGAAGGCAGCTCACTATTACCGTGAGAAGTCCTTTGACTCTGCTACGAAACGAGGAAGGCTAGTTGGTAGATTGGTGTCAAGATCAAGAGTCGTATCAGACAGCTTGAATCTCGGCCTAGTTGTGGCGGAACATGAGAGATTCGTCAAATATTCGGGGCAATGGAACGTTGAGATCGACGAGTGAGGCGAGGAATAATAAAAAGTATTACGGGGTTCGCTCGCGAGGTTGAGGGTTATGATCGGCAGGACAAGCAAGGCAATATTTCCCGGTCGTCGTTGAAGAATCGTCACAGGGGTCTAGAAGGAGCAGAGGCAGATGATGGGTGGAACAAATGCAAATGCGCAGTAGAAAAGTACTAAAAGTGACGGGGCCTGCGACCGAACGATGACAGGAGGCGAGTTGATAAGATCGAGAGCGCTCGAGGGTTGGGCTTTGGTGTTTCGGAGAAAGCGACGGCCGAGTGCGGTTCAGAGAAAGGGGCACGGTAATTTGGCTACAGCCGGGGAGAAGTCGAGCCGTGCAGTCGAGGGGCTGAGAAGGCCAAAACAGGCGATAGGTGACGGTGATGGCGATGATAGAGTAGAAAAAAGGAAAAGAGAGAAAAATGAGACCAGAACAAAGAGAAACAAAGAGACAAGATGGAGTCGAGATGGTGATGGGGGAAAAAAAAAAAAAGAAGGCAGAAATTCGCCAAGGCGTGGTGGTGAGGTGAGGTGAGGTGAGGTTAGGTTAGGTTAGATTGAGGGAGGAAACGGTTGCACGCTGCTACTCTGGCTTAGGTACTGGCTCCTCTTCCTGGCTACCTGCCTAGGTACCTACCTTACTAGCTTCTCTCCTGGCAGCCCCGGCAGGAAAGAGGAAATAGCGCCTTGGAACGGATACGTACCGGTACCGGGGGGGGTTTGCACAGAGGATACTCGTACCCACTTGACGAGAGGATTCAGGGTGACCAGACTCAGAGACGAGGCGACCTAGCTTTGCTCCCATGAAGGTGACCGCTAGAGTTTAGGTGGTGCAGTGCTTCTTGCTGGAATTGTAGCGGCTGCTCGGGAGTGGCTCCCCCTATAATTTACTGGGACATGCACCTAAATCGAACGGGCAGGCGTGGAGGTTCCAATTGCATCCATCCATCCATCCATCCATCCATCCATCCATCACTGTACGGGATTATGTGGGGCCGCAATGGAAGTAGACCATCTCATGTCGGACACGCAACCCTTTCGAGTTGAACGTGACAGCAGTGTGGTTGCAATCCAACGCCTGTTTAGATAATAGCCTCGATTGATGGAGGTTTGCTTGCTGAGACCAAGACTATGAAGAAGGCGAATGCCGCCGCTTCCCATGATCAAAGCTGCAAGCCAGCACGATCAAGATTCGCCACAGCACACAAAAAAACAACAAAAAGTCGAGATGATGGCTCTGCCATGGACAGCGAGTGTATCAGCCTGGTGGAGATGGCAATAGTCCTGGTCTTGAGTTTCTGTAAGCATGCACGGGACAAGGGGCGAGGACGTCGTAAGCCAATTCTCCTCGTCCAGTCCAGTGTGTTTTTGCTGGCATTCTTCCTTCGCCAAACACGAGGTGCTCCGTGGAGCCATCCCAGCGCGCTCTCCAGGATTCCCCAAGACAAAGTCCCACGGCTCCCAGGAGACTTGAGCGGGTCTTGTTGATGCCAAAAAGAAGCCAATACATCCATCATTGGCCACCGCTGCATTGACCCGGCCTGCGCTAGCCTGGAGCCCTGGTCGTGTAGAGTGACCATGTCGAATGCCCTCATCTCTGCTGGTTTGTACTGTACGCATATTTATTAGCATCGAGTCTGTGCTTGTTCTTGCGCTTGCCACGACCAAGAGACGGGACCGGGAAGGGCTCAAACATTGGTGCTGTCTCTGTACTCCGTACGAGGCTATCATGAGAGGGTGAAAAGTCCCTGGATTTCCCTCCTTCGCGTCGCTTGCCGCTTGTTCATGTTCCATCCATGGCATCTACTACTATAGCTGCTAGCTGCCGTCTCAAACCATACCAGCCGAAACGGATGGTCTCTTCCCGCCCTTGCTTGTCTGCGATAAAGCCCGTGGATGATCCATCATTCATCTACGCCATCCGCACCACCAACGATTCGATTTCGGGGTCTTGAAAAGGCCAGCTCCAAGCAAGGGATCGTAATCCACCCTCCAATTCAGGGGGATATCAGAGATGGAGGCTTACTAACAGCCCGATATCCACGTCAGACGTGCCAATGAGCATGCCGATTCATATTCTTTCGCAGCAAACGGCGTGAGATACATGGGATTGACTGTCATGACTTTAGCCTCTTTAGGGGTTCGCGCTTGTGTAGCTCTCGTCTGGATATGGTCTTGGCTTTTCTTTCAGGAAGAACTCGCCATCGCGACATGGGCCAGACAACTTGTATCCACAACCCAGGGCGGCTAGTAGATCGTGAAGAAGCAGTTTGGCCTCTCTTGGCGGCACGTTTCGGGATGGCCAACAACTCAAGATGTTGATTTGGAGTCACAAGCTCAAGGTGACAACTGACTCGCAATGACAACATGTGCCCAGAAGGGAAGAAAAAGAGAACTTCCAGATGAAGCTCGGTCCCGATTCAAGACTTGGTATAAAAGAAAAAAAATTAATAAAAAAATTTGTGCAATCCACTCAGTTGCTGCTGTACGTGTGTAAATAAGATCGATCCCTTTCTCCTGCATCTCAACAACTAGGCCAGCCTCTAAAGTCGTCGATTATTGGTCGCGCCTCGGATTGTTTTGATGCATCCGTGGCACTGACATATGATTGAGTTGAGTTGACTCGATGTCCGGCAGCAAAAAGCGTGCAGTAGTCCAGCTGCGAGGCAATGTCCGCAGGAAGCCTGCATCGTACGCCAGACATCTGATGGGCTGGAAGAGATATTTATTTAGTACCGTATCATACATTCAGCGGTGGGTGACGGGCACAGAATGAGGTGCCCCAAACTGTCGCTAGCCGAGGCAAAAGGGACACGAAACAAATCATGGCATTGCAGAGATACATATTTTGACTGACAGTTTTTTTTGGGTTTTTTTGGGGGGTCCTTTTTTTTTGAACGGCGCCATCTTTTACCCCTGAGAGACATTCCTCTGTCTAGCTCTGTAAAGTTCCGTGCAAGCCAAAAGACGCCAATGACTGTATCGCTCGTATAACCTCCACACGACCGAGTGATCGACCCTCTTACATCTATACCACCGCTCGATATCTTTCTTTTATCCTCTCCACTAGATGTCAAGGACTTTCCATAAAAAGAACGACCGACTCTTTAATCGTGCGGATCAGCGTATTTTTAGAATGGGGCTTGTTTATTGTCTCCATCTCCAGTTACGAATCCCCCGCTCTGCTCACTTGCACTCGGTTGTTTATTCTGTGGTTTGTGGGCGCGTGGCGAATAGATAGATATATGGAGTCTAGCCGCGTATACCGGGTTTCGAGCATCTTGAACCCCGAGAACCATTACAAAGTCAAGTCAACAACAACGTGCATACAGTCAGTTAGCAACATGCTCGCTTAGAGGAATGCGGTTCTGACTTGGAGTGGAACTGTCCTGACGAGACCATACGAAGTAGATCGATCGTAATCAAGATACAAGCTCGGGTTACGAACACCACCGATAGTCCGAGCGACGTTCATCAGCCACTTAGACTCACCGACTCGATAACTCGTCGTCACTTGCATGCCAACCATTGCTTGCTTGACTCAACGAATGGGTCTGGGGTAGGCAGATAATGACAGACAATGTGATAGTCTACATCCCTGTATATCCAGGGTTGAAACAAGCTCAAGCTGGGATCGCAACTTTCGGTGCTAACAGCAACAACAACCACCACCACCACCACCAACAGCAGGCACGCAGTATCTTGCAGGAGGCGTCACTGTTGCTCGCCGATCTCAGGCACCACATGCTGTATGAGTTCCGAATGAAGCAACGCCAAGATAGTGGTTTGCCTGCCTATTTTGTGGCTTTGAACGGGAACGCAGAACGCACCATGCAACGGTTTTAAGCCTCAATAAACGGCGCAAGACAGCCGACGATGGCCTCGCCATATAGTTCACACCAACACTATCGTGTGTGCCTGTCGCTTGAAAGTAACTTGTGCCTCTCTTGCTCTTCCAAGTTCGGGTTGCCGTCCATCAACCACCCTTTCCCCAAGCCCGGTGATATTCGGCGTCTACCACCGATTTACAACCGCTAGTTCATCCTAAAAACTTGAATAGAGTTGTTGGCTCATTTATTCGGGACCTTTATAAATTAGCTCGATATACGCCATCCATTCACCACGCACAGGCTCGGCTGCGAACCGTTCGCCGTTGCTCTAGAGAAGGACGAGATGTAGATCATGTGTATTTCGTGGTTTAATTACACAACGTATGCAATTGCGTAGATTGCAGGGGCTCAACCAAGCTCTCACAGTATGGGTCATTTCATTTTACCTAGGTATATATTGAGGGGGGTTTGGACTGGAGATAACGCGGGATTGATTTGCGACAATAAATACCCTAGCGTCGGTTGTGCCAGGTTTAAATAAAGGAATACTGACTGGAACCCAAGAGTTACAGTACTATAACTAATTCGTGAGTATGCGAAAAGCTCACACAGGAAGAGGATCTAAGTAGTCTACTCTACCTGTGCAGGATGGAGGCACATACATTAGTAGTATGTATGTAACTCTAATCTCGGTCCCTTTAATAACCTCCTCATCTGGTCCCAGAAAAGTCAATCCTGGTCTCCCCAGACGATTTGATTAATTGCAAAGAATTGGCCTCGATTCAGCCGTGAAATGAAGGAGGCATCTTGACAGCCAAAACAAAGATCCGCGACAACGGAGAAGCCTAGCATCCTCCGAGAAGCCTACATAGGCATCAAGCATCTCTACAATCCCCCCCCCTCTCTCTCAGTGACGGGCCGCTTCAGGAAGTTAAGCCGCCTGTGGGGGGTGCGTTCATTTTGATCTAATGACAATCAGCGGTGAGAATCCAAGACAGGGGATTTCTACACGTTGTGAACCAATGGTTTGGAGTTGCTCGCAGTGCCGGATGTCAATTTTGCAGATCCAGGAAGATCAAATGCCATGACGTGAAGCTATCCCACGGCAATTGCAGCAAGCATGGCGTCTCGTGTCTGGGATATGATGGCGGCATCAAGTTTGTGACGGGGAAATAAATACCATGTAAAATACCATATTCGCCAACGGGGCAAGTGTTCCAATACTATCCTGGAGGCACCGGCTTACAGCTCCTCTCCCAGCACAGCTAGATCCCGCAGCCTTTGAGAACGTGTCGGGTACATGATCAACGTCTCTGGTCAACAAACACCTCGCCAACCCGGCTCAGCCTTGCTATACCAAGGGGACAACACATCTTCTATATAACATGATGGAATTATTCTCTGGTCTGTCAAGGATCAACGTAAGCAAAGCGTCGTCAACCACAGATCTAATCGAATCACTCAGAGCCCTACTATTCATGGTTGGACTCTTGTCGAGCTGCAAATGGCACTCGAGCACTTTTCACAATGGAATAATCTGCGCATTGCCTCCATGTCAAGTGACATACGGGCACTTGGCACACCGAGTTTCGAGAACCTCTCTCCAACGATGAACCAATGGCCAGCGCAGCCAGCGCGGCCAGCGCATTGCATCTTGGGTTTCGTCACCGGCAGGGTTACTCTGCATTGAGATGGCGCGATATAGCATATAGCGTCTCACATAGTACCCGTCCAGTCCGAGTGGATGGTCTATCCTGGTTCTTCAATTCTGGTGGATATCATGTCCCTTCAACGGCTCTGGCAATGCAACCTTGGCGGGTCGACTATTAACACCAAGAACGTCCCTTGCTACATGTTCTTATCTTAACGAGGGTCAATTATTCCTTTCGCGACCAGCATGGAAGCAGGTTATGTTTGACCGCGGGAGACGTCTCATCTACGCTTCTGATGCCTATATCCATCCGCATTGGTGGTGACCACGTCGCCTACGTCGCCTACGCCGTTCACCTCTCACCCATCTTGCACCGAAGCCAACAAGGCTGGCATCGCTGTCGAGCTCGAACATGATCTCCGCCCTGGCCCACCTGGCAGCCGTGAATCATGCGAGATTGGCGCGATGGTACGACGATTTTATCGCGCTCAAGTTACCGCTACCGGTCGAGGCCGTGCCTACCGACCCGGCGGCTTCGCTGTTTGAGACGGTGCTGGTGCACAAATCCCCCGGGGCCGGGGGAGCTCCTCATGGGTTGCTGAGCCGATATGCTCGTTCTGGAGGAGATGCTGGTGCAGTGCGGAGGCTTTCATCCGACATCATGTAGTCTGTAGAATAGATACTGCGGTGGATAGAGTATGTGGGATGGAGTACCATGGGACCATATCGAGTTGGGTACGCCGTGCGAATCGTTCATGAATTTGCAACCGCCGAGGAATAAAAACGATTCGTCTCTAGTGGTGAAGAGGAAATTAGGCGTCCTCTAGTAGTATAGAGTTCTGGCCGCATGTCTAAATCCAGCAAGACAAAATAACATATACAAGACGTAGGCATTATCTTTGGTAATCAAATAGTATTTCTATACATTTTACAACTTTATAATAGTATCGGTAGTTATTTCTGACTAGCCTAGGCTCTTCCAACACCTAATGCCGACATGTTGCTACTTTCTGGGAACCTGTTGATAGGCCAAAGGCGGAGACCTCGACTCTAATACCGCCCAGCTTGACCAAGGTGTTGAGCAGTTTATATAGCCTGGCAGTCCCTTCGCTATTCTCCAGAGCGCTGGTATGAATGGTTATGGTGCGAACGTACTTCACTATGTAGGTGGTTACTCTACCTATGAGGTTTTCAAGTGGTTTGCAAGTTTTGCAAATGCCACGTGCTCTGCGTGAGATGGGACAAGAAGGACTGGAGCCTGTTAGGATACTAGGTTACTAAAATGTACAATGCAGACGTCTTGATATGATTGAAACCTGTGCATCCGCTGTTGAACTAAGAAGTGAGTACCGGTGAACCTCACGCTTTCGGTGTTGAACCGCCATCCAAGTCAACCTGGCTATATGGCCATGATCATGCAGCACTGTCCTGGAATTTGCTCGACTCTATGACGTTTCTTTCCATTGAATGATCAAGTTTGAGAATGTCGGTGCCGGTTCCAGTGGCAGCCAGCTGTCATGGCTGATATCATGGTCGAAGTGGTCGGCCTCCCATCGTGTACATGACTAAACCCCTTCTTAGGCTCTGCTGCGGCAGGCATCCAGAGTGGAATCGGCAGCGTCGTGGCTCCCAGTGTCTTTGCCACTCTCCAAAGCGCTGGTGCTGGCGGGTATGGCGTCGTTGCTGTTCACGGCGCAATCCGAGCCGCCGGAGCCTGGTTTGGAAGCCAGGGCAATGGAGACGAACCAGATGATTCCGACAGCGACAACGACTCCAGCGATGATGAGGACGGCAAGAATGCACCCAGGATCAAGGCGTAAAAGAAGAGAAGAGTCTAGGTTGCTCCAGTGAACGACGCTTGAGGGAGTATCTCACGATACTTTGGCATCTATCCATGGTGGCTCAGAACATGACGGTCCTCGGTTTTTACATACCCTTTGTGAGATGGATAGATAACTAGAAGCTTGCCAAAGGGCGTACGCTATCAGTTAATTGTTTTAATTGTTTTAATTTTAAATTTTTGTCTTTTTTGCAAAGTGAGTGCATCTAGAGGTTGTACCATCTCTTAGTATATATGCCGTATACCCCAAACTACCTGTGCGTTTATTTATCCATGCTCTCTCTGTAGGCTGTTTTTGCTCAGATTGAGTGGCAGCCTGATTTATCTTTCAAGCCTTGTGGTTGGCTATTTATCATGCAGTGTCAGTGACCGTTGTTTTGGTAGGCCATATCGGCCGGCCTCCCACGTTTCAGATATTTTCAGCTCTACCACTTTCATCATCTTCTATGCCCAGTCTACCTACCAAACACCATCCAGACAGATCGATCGATCTAAACGCCCATCATCATGCTTTCCAGGGCCAAGGGGGCCGCCTCCAAGGTGAGAGAGCACAACAAATACAGATGGAGGACATGATATGCTGACAGGAGAATCTCATGCAAAGGCACTTAACAGCACTGTTGAGTACGTCAAAGAGAATCCAGCGGCCGCGGCAGCTATAGGTGTCGGAACCGTAGTCGTCGCTGCGCCCGTCATTGTGGCTGCGCCTGCTCTCGCAGCCGGAGGCTTTGGTGCAAATGGCATTGTTGGAGGTCGGTCTCTTACCTTTATCCCAGCCCGACTACATCTGCTAACGTGGTTGCTTGCTAGGATCCATTGCTGCTGGTGCACAGAGCGCTATAGGAAATGTCGTTGCTCCGGGGGCATTTGCCACCTTGCAATCCGCCGCTGCAGGAGGTTATGGTGTTGCTACAGTTCACGGCGTCGTTCAAGGAGTTGGGGGGGCTGCCATCGCCTGTGGTGTCAAGTCCCTGTTTTCCAAGGCTAAGAATGGGACGAAGCCTGATGATACTGGCAGCGCCAAGGGTGCGAAGCAGGACAAGGCTTCACCAGACCGTGGGAAGGGAGAGGGAGAGGGAGGGGGAGAGAAAAAGGGGCCAAAGTCACATATTTGAAGGATATTTCTTAGAGCTCTGGAAACTTCTTGTCCAAACTACAGCCATGGTGTCTGAGAAGAGATATATGTGTTGAGTGCCACAGGAAGGGATTTTGTACCTGAGCGTTTTATCCGTCATGACTTGATAGCAATATAGCGTGCGTAATTGTCTATAAATCATGATTCCTTGAGCCTGAATTGCAGTGTTTGTTTGTGTTCAAGACTTCTCCAATTACTTGCTGATCTACACTACATAGAGATTCTCCAAGTTCATATGCCTTTTTTAGCCACACTTGGACACTGATAATATTTTAAAATAGATTGTATTTTAATATGAGAGCCAGAGCAGATCATCCCCCTTCATCATGCGATTACTACCAGACAACCATGCAGTGTCCCTCTGCGCTCAACTAATAAACGGGCTCCTTCATCCTGGCTTCAAACTCATAGAGGTCCGTTGCCAAAGCCCTACGAATAGCACTGACTTGCACGTCAAGACAAGACGAACACTCCCCCTCCTTATCGCTGCAACAAATTCCATGTCGGTGATAGAACTCATCAAGTTCGGCGAACCTGGCACGACCGGGATGAATAACTCTCATGTATGAATCGGCAGGTCGGTCTTCGTAGTGCTTTTCGGATATAGTGATTTCTCGAGGCTTGCTGATGGCTGCAGATAGAGCCTGGGCGAGAAGAGGGGCACCTAATTTTGTCAGCATACACATCCATACACAGAATTCAGAATGACTGGAACTCACCTCCAAGAAAAGCCGAGATTCCAATAGCGAATGTAGCACCGAAGGCTTGAAGCGGTGTCTCCAGAGGCGAGTTCGCAAAGAAGGCGAATGCCATGACGACGAAAGTGATAAAGACAGAAAGCTCCATAGCGAATATTGAATGAGGTTCAAGGATTTGAACATGGTAAAGATGTCATTGTAAGACGAGAATCGCAGGCTTTAAATGTAGGATGGGAAATAGTTTTCATCATTGTAAACAAAGAGAGCTGCTTGCGTAGACAGGTAGGTGAGATAGTTACCCTTGTCAAGCAAGCTGGCACTGGCAAACAGAGCTTGAACCAATAAAGCTCTAAATAAGCTGTATCCGTTTTCTCGCAGGAGATGGGGATCGACTCTGAGAGTCATATGAGCGACCCCGTTTGTTGTGGGGTGAAGGTGGCGGTGGTCGCTTTTCTGAAGCGTAGGAATCCTTTCGTCCACGTGCTTGTCGTGGTACCGGAGACCGCGACCGGCTTCGCGAAGAGTATGAGGCGCTACGGGCCCGACCATTCTCGTTACGGGGGGCTGGAGATCGCGACCGGCTTCGAGAAGAGTATGAGGCGCTACGGGCTCGACCTTTCCCGTTACGAGGGGCTGGAGATCGCGACCGGCTCTCACTATCATAGCGACGGTCTCGTCTAGCGGGGCTAGCGGAATAAGATTGACTACGCCCCCTTCCTCGCGCAGACACAGATCTTGTGTATGACCTTGACCTTGACCCTGACGAGCTGTATGAGCGTCCCCTCCCCTTTCGCTCGGGAGTTCGAGAAAATGACCGTCCTCGGTCAGCAACCTTACGAGGTGTTCGCGAGCGAGACCGAGATCGTGAGTAAGAGGAGCCCGTGTACGAAGAGTAGCTGGAAACAGAATCCGAGTCTGAATCGGCTGCAGCAGGGGGGGCGGGCAAGGCAGGCTTGGGCATGTTTTGAAGATAAGTTCGCATCTCTTCTGTGAGAGCGCCCATTCCAATACTGGTAAAGTAGTTGATAGAGAACCTGATGTTGCGGGGGTTGTCCTTGGGGAAGAGGCCTTCCAAATTGGGTCGCAAGGTCTCGTCAGTCATTCGTGCCCTAAGCTTGGGCATGCCTGTTTCCTCCGCAATGAACTGGAACAGGATTTTGATAAAGATACGACTGCTAGAAGTGGTTTCGTCCTCGTTCAGATGAATAACAGACAGACAGTGCCATCCCAGAGCGTCTGAAGCAAACATGTGGCCAAACAGCATAGCGATATTGCGGAGCTTGTTGTTCTCGTATCGGTGGATGGTGTCGTAGTACTTGGCAAAAGCCTGCTCAAACAGGTCGCACCACAGTCGGTTGATCTTGGCGAAGCGCTCACCAATCATTCCAAAGAACTTTGTGTAAGTCTTTTCTTGTGAGCAACACTCCACAATCATGGAGGGGAGTTCGGGCTCCTGGCCCGCGGGAAGGTTGATCTTCATGAGTTTATGGACAGCTTCCTCAGGATCAGCACTGGACATGATGGTGAGGTAAATGGTCCTCCGTAGGTTGACCAGGTCGGCATTGGACTGATCCTTAATTTCCATGGCTTTCGTCTTTTCGTCTTCTTCATCTTCGGATGAGCTTTCGTACTCGTCTTCATCATCACCATCCTCATCATCGCTGCCTTCGCCTAGAATCTCAGCTTTGAGCTTCTTGTACGCCTCTTCGTGCTCCTCCCATTCCGAGTCAAATTTGAAAATGTTGAGCCCATCTTGCACATCGATCTCGCCTTCCAGCTCGACTCGGTGAGTAATCTGATCCTCCTCCTCGACCAGATCCAGTTCCTCCTTGATGGCTGGGTTATCCTTGAACTTGTCCTTTCGCACCTGGAACAGCACCTCGATCATGTACTGCGTTCGCTTGTCGATATCGGCCTCGTGCAGGATATTTCGAAACTGGTCAAAGACAGCCATGGCAATGGACGGCTGCATTTCCTCCAGATACTGTCCCACCTCGCGACAGAAACCAACCGCAATCTCAACACTGTCGTCTGTAGGTTTATGGAGTAGCAGCAGTAGAATCTGCCCCGCGAGCATTTCGTGCTGGACCTGCTGGTTGATAAGGTGGGCGAGGAAAGTGGTTGAGGAGAGGCAAACGGCCTTGTCGTTACGCTTGAAACCCTTTCGGAATTGCATGACCAGGCGACGAACCAAAAGTTCGCCAACCTGAGGCAGCTTGGTGTTGACAATCGCAGCCATGGCAGCATAGATGGGTGTAAATGGCAAACTAGCAGCTTGGGCCTTCATGATTGATCGACAAAACAATCCTCGACCACGAACCAAGTTCTCGCCAAACAACTCCGGAACGATAAACTTGATGTTGGCCGTGTTGACCTTGTTGATCAGACCATTGATACTCTTCTTGAGCGCCTCCCACGCCATGCGCTGATATTCTTTGCTCGTCTTATCCGTGATCTGGGCCTGCAGCGCGCGCAGTCTCGCGGGTGGGATATAAGTTCCGCCGGATCGCATCGTTAGCAGCTTCTCGTACTCTGCCTTTGCAGCAGCTTGCTTCTCCTCCTCTGTCCGTACAGGCGCCGTCTCTCGTTTTCGTCTGGGAGAAGGTGATCGTGGAGCCCTCGCAGGGCGATACGAATCGCCATCGCGCTTGTCGCCGCGGTCGCGGTCGCGATGGGGAATGTCGACCTTGGCAGACGCCATCGTTACAAGAGCCACAATCACAGTCGCAGTCGATATCTTTTATCGTTTCTGGTTATGCGTATCGGATTTCTGATGGCGTGGGTGGAGGTATAGGTGAATAAAGATGTCACCGTGAGCTTGAGCCTGAGGCTGGTTGGGGAGAGTGAGAGGCTACAGCGCGACTCAAGACTACATAGTAGGAAAAAAAAAAAAGGTTGGCTCCTAACGAGCAAGGCTACCTAGTTTCGAGCCACAGATGAGCTTCGATGCTTGTGGCTGTGCTGTGGCACTTGCCCCACTCATACTTATCCACAGGTAGCTCGCCCTCTATCGTCACCTCCTGAAATCGCGTCGCTCCAAAATTTGGCCAGGCTGGACTTTAACAGGGACATTTCACCACCAGGATACGACCGTTTTCAACGACACTCCTTTATTTCTACTTCTTTACCGCCTTCTACTTTTCCGTTCTACACTCGCTCGCCTTGCGTATCCTTGACAATGGTTAGTATCTCCCCTCGGAAGCCCTGATCTACACTCTGTCCCCTTTACGCGCTTTAGACCGGGGCGCATCTATCTATCCATTCTGTAGTAACCCATCGCTCTTCTTCCGCTTAACTAACATTTTGCAGTTGGACAAAATCGTCGGTCTCGCCATGCTCGTGGCCGCTTCCGTTGTCTTCACCTACTACACCATCTGGACTCTTCTCATGGTGAGTTTGTGCCCCTCATTGCCCTCGATGCGGCTCCAGTGCACCCCTACCTGCCTACCCATACATACATGTAGACATATTAGAAACTAACAATTACGTTAGCCCTTTGTCGACAACGATCACCCTCTCCAGAACTTCTTCCCTCCGCGCGTCTGGGCCATTCGCATCCCCGTCATCATCATCCTCCTCGGTTCCGCTGTTGTTGGCTCATTCCTCGGCATGGTCATGATCCGGAGCAACAAGAAGAAGGTGGCAAAGGCCAAGACTGCAGCCAAGAAGTCCAACTAGGCGAGCAATATGTCGATTGATATACTTTATAATTGCTCATCGTGCTATTTCGGAGCGTCGCTCAACCTGTCCGAGTCCACCTAATCACTCCAGGGGCTTAAAACCACGATTCACGCATGTTAATGTTTTTATACGGAAAAAAAAAAAAGTAGAAAGAGCACTACAAGGAATGGGTATCTAATCTGTTTCTATTTATTTAATAAGGCATCATGACCTGCCAAGCAAATCTCGTGCTAAAGAGTGTTTCTTCCGTATAAGCAATATGTCCACAGATCCGAATCAGACAACTCCAACGACCCGCACCCATGAGAGGTTGAATTTAGCCATCCATGCCATACCTGAATCAACATAACTTTGCTCCGTCTTGCCAAACAGGTTGAGCGATGGATCACCACAGATAGCCTCGGTGGCGTGTATATGAACCAAAGCCCAGGAATTCAAACTCCAACTTCAAAGCCACACTGCACATGTTGCCTGCCGCTCAGAAGACTACCTCCCGCTTACACTCTCTGGTCTGCAAAATCGAGAACTTCACAGTCATCCTCAAAGAAGCCATCCTCACCTTGACTTGCTCCCTGGACCCCACGTCGTCTCCTTGTAGTCACCACAATTTGCTCCTCGTCACCATACTGCATCACTCGCTCCATGGCAGAAGGAGGCAGTGCAAGATGGCCCCGAGGGCCATCGTATTCCTCTTCTGCAACAGTTGGCAGGCCCAAGTCCAGTCGCACCACTGGAATATCTTGACCAAAAGCCCAAGCAGTCGTGTTAGACGCTTCCCTAAATACACCTGATTCCACGGGTTGCCCCTTCTTCTTCTTTTTCTTGGTTGAATTTTCTTCTAGACTTGTCTCAGCTAGGATAGTAGAGACTGCTTCAATTTGGTCAGTCGTGCCTCTCCTGTACTCGCAAAGAGTTACCCGCCGATCCGTGTGAAAAGGCTGGTAGGGCGCACTAGACTCTATCTCAGCTTGAGGGATCGACGACTCCATACTATGATCTGCTGACACCACGCGGGGTCGTGTGTTGAGTGTCAGCGTGTTTCCGGCGTCCATATCACCATCCGAGAGGTCAAGGATTTCTTCCTGGGCACCCAAGTCCACCATCTGCCGTACAGCTGGAGCTACCAAATCACTGGGAAGGATCGGTACGGTGTAGTCATGATAACGGCTGGCACGGGTCACTCGTCTGCCAGCTTGCACACTGGACCGGCGAGTTCTACAAGAGAATGCCCGTACCAGACCATCACCGACTACAAAGAGCCCTTGGTGTCTCCTGCTCCTAACCCAAGTTACGCATGACGCTGACGGGAGATTCGAACTTGGTGGCAATGAAACCCGGTTCTCTCCGGTATGCCGAAGCTGGTTGATCGCAGTACCTGTTTTGCCAAGCGAGTTGCTGATACTGGCAGCAATGACTCTCCCTCCCATAGCGGCTGAATCCTTCAGGGTATTGCCAGCCATGTTAGGTACGTTGGCGCTACTGCGGCGGGGCCGTGATACAAAGGGTTTCGCAGCCTGGTACGCGGCACCAAAAGCGCCCGTTGCTAATGAAACAGCAGTGTTTGGCTGCTCTGGTGTTGCAGTGCCACTCTCTTGAACAGCTTGGCGGCGGCGCGGGGCAGGCCACATGAACGCGCTGGAGGGCATGTCAAGAAGATGAACGGTGCCACGCTCCGTCACCATAGCTAACCGCTCACTCTGCGCCTGAGTCCAAGCGACATCAACGATACGTGCGACCGTCATCCGCGAGAACTGAGCGATCTGGCGAACCTGGGGCCCCGTGCTTGTGTTTGGCGCAACCGTGGCCTGGAGAGGGGATGACCTAGTATGTTGAATACGGAAGAGGTCCCAAACCGTCTGCACATCACCTTTGCTACTGGCCGTAAACAGGGCTAAAGAAGATGGAGAAAACGAGAGAAAACTACATCCCAAAGGGGGTGAGAACGTAGTAATTGGGTGGATGGAGGACGAAGCTGGAAGTGACTCAGCGTCAATGATTGACACGAGCCCTGGTTCCTTGGCTACCGCCTGGCCAGCTGAACCATGAGTGGGAGGAAACTGAGTTGGGTCGCCGCGAGGAGATCGAGTACCGGCCCAACTTTGAGGAGGCGAACGGGCCTGCTGAGGCTGTAGTTGGGGGCTTGACGACTTATTCCAGTACGAATTCCAAGCCTGCCACCCTTGCTGACCGACCCACTTGGCACCTTGAATGAGCTCCTGGGTCGTCTCGCGCATGATCTTGTTCACGACACTATCAGATATGGGTAGATCTACTAACGCAGAGGTTGTTGGGAGCTGCGGCGGCGTGACGGTAGCCAGCCCAGGAGCCTTACCCAAGATGGGTAGGGGCACATGAGCTCTAAGCGAAACCTGAGACGATGGAGTTGATGGACAATAAGAAATCCATCGTCCACTGATCGCAAGAATTGGCATTTGTGGATTTGCTCGTGGGAGCGCGGTTGATGACCGTGTCTTATCAGCTTCCTCCGGTACCTCACCACGATTGCTTTGCTGAAGACTGGTCCAAATCTTGCCGACGCATGTAAAGATATGGCCATTCTGATCTTCCAGTAGCTGCAAATACACCCAGCATTCACCAGTGATGCCTGAGCACACTGCAAGTGTGCCGGAGTCTGCCCGAATCGTAAAGGAGCCGCTGGGCGGGGGAGGTTTGAAAATGGGGTTGGTAACGGAGATTTCAGGATTGATAGGTATCTTGGGCGCCTGAAGCAGCACATCGACGAGTTGGTTGGTTTTGAGTGAATAGATTTCGACTGACGTCTGATAGGCGTCGATCGTCTGCCGCCCCTGGAAACCTTCCTGGTGAGTGAAAACTGACCGAGGACTCGCCGCGCCATCAGGTCTGGGACTTGCTCCTTCATCCTGTGTAGATGCTCCTGGTGGCAGAACAGGTCCATGCAGTACTACCGCTATAAGGGGGAAGATTGACGCGTTGTTATTCTCAAGTGTCCACGGAAGAATCTTGGCATGATAAACGCCCCCTCGTAGTCCCTTTAGGCTTGCAACAGGCTCAAGGCCTCTCTTCCCAACAGCGTATACATCCAAGCCGCCTTCGTACCCCGCGATGACGACGTTACTTGGACTGGCTAGGAAGTCGGGGCACTCAGGAAGCTTATCAAAGCCAAAGAAATAACCGCGTTCGCCGGCTTTCATACCCGAGTTGGTTGTCATATCGAGGTCAATATCTGGGACACCATAAAAGTGAGCCTGGGGTTGGTGTGGGAGCGGTGGTTGGCCTCCCATTCTCGAACCGGGGAAAGGAGAGTTGACTGAGCTGCGGCGATAATGAGCGTTCAGTGGTGGGGTTTCCGGAGATTGGTATTGAGCGTCCATCTGGAAGCTCAAAGGACGTCGACTATGGTTAGGCGGCGATAGAGATGAGGGAGAAGGACTCATGTAAGGGCGCTGGACAGCCCAGCCGTGATGCAGTCGACCTGAATCCTCATACGAAGAGGGCTGGGTGGGAGGTGAATCACCCATGATGCTGATCAAGTTTCCTGGAGAGCCGGCCATGCCGCTTCTCATCCACTCGTTATTCATACTCGGTGCTGTGCTCACGGAAGCTGGAGTCGTTGACAATGCAGCCAGCATAGGGGATGCAGCAGTGTTGACATTGTCAGGGCCAGAGGAAGGCTTAATCTCGGGAGTGTCGACCGGGGGCGTGGAAGCGACCGAAGCAGATGAACTCTTGCTCTTGCTGTCGTCTCCGCTGCTAATATTGATATGGCCGGTTTCCTTGTTGGTATTATTGTTGGCGTTGCTAATGATATGTGACTGCGGGTCAGCCAGGTACTTGACTAGTGATAAAGGAGTCATGCGGACAAGAGAGGTACTCACGCGAACTTTCCAGCTGTTTGCTTTGTCACGGCCGCGGCAATGCCGCCACTTTCTCTGGCATGTTTCCTGTCCTTCTTGGAGGCTGAAGAAAGGGTCATGGTCAGCTCATCGGGTTGTTAAAGGGAGTTCGCGTTGCGCAGGTGGTTGCGAGGACCAAAGGCTGCAGCTGGCTGATGGAGGGGTAGATGCGGATGTAATGGTAAAGGTACAACATACAAGGCATTCAACTGGTTTAGACAAGTTGTCGGAGTAGTTTCCTACCCCAAAAGCGCTCGCGTTTCCGCAGAACGTGGTTATGACTGTGGTTGCCAGAAAAGAGGCGTCAAGTCGACTTCTTTCAAATCGAGGTGATGCCGGCACTGGTCTAGATTCAAAGTCTGTGTCCCTGGGCTGTGTTGCGTAGAATGTCGAGCAATGACGCCAGAGGGAGCGGCTTGCAGTCTCGTACAGGTCGAGGTCGATTCACAGTAGCAACTCAAACACCACGGTTTGGAAGGCAGGACAGGTATTGGTTAGAAGGCTTATTATTGCGAATGAACGGTAAGGTGCTCGAGCCTGCTGGGTTGAGTTGAGTTGAGTAGAGCGGCGTAGGCCAGCTGCGTCGCCGTAGTCTGTCTATAATATGCTGAACAAGATAAGAGAGAAGAGAACAAATCAAAGATCGTTACAGAGTTGGAAGTCAAAGTCAAGGAAATCGTCAGGCGCTTGTTTGATGCTTGTATCGTGTAGTCATTCACTGAAAGTTGTAAGTGAAAGAAGGAGAGCACAGTCGATGAGACGTGAGCTCAAGGGAGCTGGCCGAGCAGAGTCACCCCCGATACCGATGCGCAATGCCTCCCATGTCTGGTGTAAGGCAGGAGGTCTGTACATTCACACCTGCCGCTCTGACGGGCGGGGTTTGTAGGGGGTGTAGGGGGAGAGCAGCAGGGCCACATGCACTGTAATGGGCCCGAGGATGTTCTAGCGCCATGTTTAGGGAGCAGTTTACGTAGTGGGGGCTGGGCGATAAGGCCGGCCTCAACCTCCCCGTCATGATAAGACACCTCCCATCATCTCCATCCAAGCCCAGCCGGGTACATATCAGTATAGCGGATCTGCACGGCTTCGGCGTCAGGAACAACAGCCTGCATTTCTAGCTCAACCGGGGAGTCAAATGTGGACACTGGATGTTTCTTTTTTGTACCGGGCGACTGGCTAGTGAGGCATGATTGACACAGCGAGGGTGTCGGGTGCCAGCAGGCTAATAAGACTACGGTATCAACAGGCGGTGTTCTCGACTCTGTCCGTCCCTGATGAACGAGCGAGTCTTTCAAGGAATATCTAGGTAGCTACCTAGGTAAGTGACTTGCGCGGGGTTAATGCGATGGATAAAGGATGGGTAACGAATCCGGAACTTCAACCACACCTCAGTTGCGTGCGCCAGGGCAATATTAACAAACAGCGCCCATCAGCCAACCAGCAGAACAGGTTTCTTTCAATATGGTCTCGGCTATCTTCACAGGTACCGTTGATGATGACGCATATATCGATCTCAAAATGAATGAATAGACACCTACAGTGCTGACGTCCTGTTTGTCCTCGTTACCCGTCCATTATGCATCTGCCATCATTCCCCCAAACATCGTGGCCCATCCACTATCGATCAAAGCCACATGACTAGGTCAAGTGAGCTCTGCCATCTACGCCATTAGCCTGGCCGTGCCTCTCATCAACAGGGGGCGACATGGTTGACATCCCAGATTTAGCACTCAAGATCGTGGGAAAGCAAGGGACGGTGAACCTTGGTCTAGCTTTAGAAACGCTGTTATAGCTACGTACGAATCGCCCCCGGGTGTGTCGTTAGTCCTCCACGTTATCCTCCTTTCCTCTTTTATGTATTCATCCTTCAACTCTTCTGTCCCTCCCTGCCAGAGCTTTCCATTGAAGCGTGCGGATTCGGAGCTTTTCGATTCGACAACGGCATCCCTCGGCATTTTGCAAAGCATTCATTGTCTCCCCCGCAATTATTCACCTCATCCCACGGGTCTCCATGACGTACCAGGTTGGATGAAGTTGAGTGATGCAACGTTCAATGACTAAAGGCTATGCACAAAATCACTTTTTCCGTCTTCATTTGCTCGTCCATCCTCACAGAAGATGCCCTTCGCTCTGCAGCATTACGCGGTAACTTTGGAACTTCCAGTCTCCCTGCACCCGTCTCACAACAGCATGCGCCATCCAAGCTGCATCTTTAGATCTCCCATCCGTCGTTGTGATCTGAACGTCTCCAAGAAGCATCACCTCGCTGTCGTCTGAGTTGTCGAATTTCCCAGGAAACACTTTGTGCACCGTGTGTTTTCGTTCCTTGATATGCTTCCACATACGACTTCGAAACTCGGCAAGATCTATAGTTGGGCTTGTCAGCTTCGATATCCCAACATGTGATGCTGCGACGAATGCGTCTGGGACTGTGAGCACTAACCTTTCGTTCCTCGCGCTTTGTCAGCCCCAATCTGCACGCGGGCATCCTCCGTGAAGGAATCAACCCATCGTTGATTCTCCTCGGGGTTGTCTGATATGCGGTAGAACTCGATCGCGAACCTCTGCAATTCTCGATCCCTCCACTCGTCTTCCTGGGCATATTGAGGGATGTAGTTGCTGGGTGCGTCTTGAGCCATGATGGATATGTGTTACGCTTGCTGGTTCTTGAGTTTGACAGTGAATGAGCAGGGAGATTTACTTGAAAAATGTTTTTCTGGTTAAGGAAATCTGCTGCTTCTGGTTTTAAACAAACATCCTTGGAGAGATATGGGGTTCATGATGCAATCGCTATCCATTGCTCTCCATTCATGTGGATATTGCATGACTAGCCAAACCTACTCTACGGGAAGTTACCGTGAATGCTTCCTTCTGGTTCTTTCTGAAAGAGGATGCGGTAGTTGTTCATGTGATAGCTGATTCTACAGGGCTGAGTAGGTGTTATGGTGGTTGAGATGCCGACTTTGACAAGTGTGCTTGGGCAGCTTCTTCATGATGGTGGTCGGCGTACGAGTGGTATAGTGGGCGACCTTCTGATTGCAAAATATCCTCCACGTCTTCAACAACAGCCAGTTCATCCGGTATGGTGTAGTGGCTAACATTTCGCGCTCTCATAACCTGAGAGACCAAGTACCGCGGAGCCCAGGGTTCGATTCCCTGTACCGGAAAATTCTTTTGCCGTTCCAAGCTGCTGATCATCGCTCAATCGATTGTATGTACCTTTTTGCGGTTTGTGATGCTGATTCCTGGTGTTGTGTGTGTTGATGTTATACGGCCGTGGGGTGCTGTTGTATTATAGAAAGGTAAGCAGGTACTAAAGCAAGCGTGTGACCCACCACATGGTTACTGTTTATATAAATGTACCTTCCTGAGGCAGTAGCAGAAAGAAATCCAAGTTTCCCTGTCAGCACTTCTTCCTCTTACATAGTATGTCTAAAAGCCTCCCTGCCTGGGTACTATTTATATATTTCCTATTATAAAGTAGTTTCTATTATTACACAGGCTAGATTATAATAAATAAGCAGTTAGTTGTAAATAGAATTAGTTAGATATAGCAGAGACATACTACCCTGGATTTACATATTCCTATATTAAAAAAAAGCAAATTGTTTTAATATGTAGGAATAGTGTACTTTATCTAAACCCTCCAAGGTCTATTATACATTCTCCCTCCTTAGACATCACCACATCAACATCGAACATCTAGTAGCGTACGGTGAGAATGGCAAAAAGACAACAACATGGGCTCCAATGGAAACAAAAACAGATATTCAATGCGTAATCTGGGAATCGAACCCAGGGCTCCCCGACGTTACTCGAATGGCAACGGAGAATTTTACCACTAAACCAATTACGCTTTGATAAAAGAACGTTCACTATCGATTCTTGTGAAGGCCGCTGATAGAGCTGTGTCGAGACAGCGAGCATCGTCTACACCTTGACAAGGTATACTCATTCTTTAAAAATAGGTTCTAACAAATCAGGGTATCACTTCCTCCAAAAACTTCCTGTGACAAAAGAAACAAACTTCCAACCCGTGTTGTTCTCAGCTCGAAGCGATACATTCAGTCGCGGCTGATATTTATCACCTTAGATTCGCCAAAAACTGAGACCAGACTCCAAATCCTCACTTCTTGATACCACGGGCACTAACCTCACCCCTCTCTCCAATGTTGAGCTTCACGCGGCAATCGGGGCAGTACCATTTCGTCGTTCGCGCAGGGACCTCGCTAAGCCCAACACACTCGAGGTGGAACCATTCTTGCTTACACTGCTGGCTTGTCAGTTCATTATCTGCTCGCTTTTTGCGGGATGAGGTGGAGAGTGGATGGTTGTATGCGTTGGAGGAGCCGCTTACGTCGGAGTTTTCGCAAGCAATCATAGTGCCAAAGCTAACTCTATTACAGAGACAGTATTTCGGCTCATTAGGGTCGATCGGATTCCCGTCATCGTCCACATCCTCCATTTCAATCTCGATAGAACCCTTGTCCTTCTTAGGGCGAGCCTTCTTCTTCGGTGGCGCCTTACGCTTACCAACAGCGCTGTTACCGCCGCTCTTCGTGGTACTAACAATTCCAGGAGCAGGGCGCTTAGTTCGCTTCGGTGGCCGAGGTTCGGGTGCGGGGGTATTGCGAGCAGTGCTCGCTCGTCTTGGTCGATCTGCAGCTAACGAGGGCTGCGGCTCTTGACTCGCAGCTTTACCTCGAGAGCTGGGTCGGCGGATGACAAGGGCCTCGGGGCCAGGAGTTAATCGTGGCGTCGCAGCACGCGAAGGGATCTGCCTGTTGGCTGTTTCCAGGGCAAGTTGAGGGAGCTGTGGAGGGGGAATAGCAACATGGACAGGTTGTGCTTGAGGGAGTAGAGGAGATGATTGCTGCTCAGATTTTAGAGGCAGTTCTTCGGGCAGTTCTTCGGGAAGTTCTAGTGTTGGCTGGATCACTTGGGGCTGCAGTGCTTCTATCTGCTGCTGCTGCTGCTGCTGTGCCTGTTGTGTTCGTTTCGCCACATCACCTCGAGTTTCTCTCTTAGTGTTCTCCCTCACTGGAGGCAGTACTGGTGTCACTGACTTCCGCGGCTCAGGAACAGGGAGAGGAACAGGGGTCTGATGTGGAGGAGGTTTGGTCGGCCCTGTGTTAGAGGCCGTAGTTGGATTAGGCGTTGGAGACTTTGCTCCTCCTCTGGTAGCCATGCCAGGAATAGGGATAGGAACAGGCGTTTCGGCATGTGCTACCACAGGATAATCTCCAGGAGGTATCATAGAGCCTGAAGAGCCTGGAGGCGCACTCTCCGGGGTCAGCCCCTTACTGTGATTCAAGCTAAGCTGTTGAGGCGGCGGGACTGGCGTCTCGGTTTTGGTGCGCTTGATCGGAGGCCGTAGGGGCTGGTTCTCGTTCTTTTCAGAACTCTCGTGGGTAGTACTGGACTCTTCAGGTTCTGGCCCCCTTTTCCGCTTTGTCGACCGCGAAGAAGCCCTGGTTTTGGCGGGCTTTGGAGTTTCTTTGGGCGTCTCAGTTGTCGGAGTCTTTGGGTTTCCATTACTCCCATTACTCCCATTACTCCCATCGGTGTTGTTGTTGTTGTTGTTGTTGTTGCTGCTGCTGCTGCTGTTGTTGTTACTGTTGCTACCATTGTCATTGTTCTTCCCGTTCCCGTTCCCGAGAAATAACTTTGCAGCCTCGGCCATCTTTCTAGCTGATTCCTCTGCTTCTTCTGCCGCCATCTTGGCAAGGGCCTCTCTTTTCAACTTCTTCGCCTCATTCAGTTTCATGCCGCGGTTACTTGTGGGAACCTCTTCGGCAACTAAAGTATCGGCACTGATGGCACCGGCTGGAAGTTGCTTCTCCCCCGACTCATTATCCACGACCGGTTTCGGGACCGGAGGTTCAAAGGACTTTCCTTCATCTTCGGCTTTCTTCTTGGCCTCATGATAGGCGTCAGGGCCACGCCCAAGAGCTTTAAGCTCGCGAGCAATCATGGTCTCGCTGGGTGTCCACGTCGCGTTCTTTTTCATGCGTTTTCGCAACTTTGCTAATTCATACTGAGTAAGCTGGAGCCATGGAGCATCAGGGCTGCCCACGATCGCGTTGTCGGGCGGCGGCTGAAGTAGGGCAGCATTGTTGGCAGCAGCAGCTTGGCTCAAAGCTGCCGTGGGATAGGTAACCGGTCGAGCAAGACGACTTGGCGTCTTGGGCAGCTTGTTAGACACAAGCTTGATCCTTGCTGCAGGCGCAGGCGTTCTCCGGCCTGGTGCAGGTGTATCCGAATCTTCGTCAGAGCTCATATCGCTTTCTTCGGTATACGTATCATAATCGAGATCGTATGGTGCCAGTACCTCGCCGGGCACAATGATTCTAGGAACTTGCGGACGCCGGGGTTTCTGACCACTGTCACCAAGCTTGACGGCCGACTTGTTCCTGGCCGCTTGTGGTGATTTCAACTGGACGGGGCTTTTGACCTCCTCTGTTGGGTAGTTGTCTCTCATCTTCTGCAATTTCGAGAGCAAGACTCTTGCCTTGTTATAGTGGCGATTTATGTTCTCAGACATCCTTACAGCCTCGGCATGTGCAAAAGCGCGAGAGTTGACGGCTTGATCCAGTTGCTCAGAGATTTCCGCCCGAAGTTGCACTGGTGATGGGCGCTCATCCGCGGGGAGGGTTGGTAGTCGACCCCATATTGACGTCAAATCGTTGACTTTGTCGGAGGCGTTCGCGTAGGTTTGATCGAGCTTGCCGATGAGTGTGAGGGACCGCACAATGTCGGAGGGTAGATAGTCTGTAAAGTCGAGAAAATCGGTGACCGTAGTTTGCGCATCGGGATCTGCGCGCGACTCTATAGACGCAAGGCCACTATCCATGCGCTCAAGCGACGAATTTACCTGCTCCTTGATCGACGGTTGGGCTTTGGGCGAAAGCGCCTCCATATTCGTGTCGCCATCAGGGTCTGCTGCCGTGGCCATTGTAGCGCCTTGAAAGAATCGGTCGTGCTTCGAGTATCGAGTAAAGCTCAGTTCGTTATGATGTGATGATGCTGCAGCTGCAGTTGGTCGCGTCAAGTTTCGCGCTTCAGCTGTCGATACGTCAATCGAAGTCCACATTGCGCTTGCCTGCAAACGAGTTAGTGTGCTCCGCAGGCGGGCGATGGCACGTGCACGCTGCGGAGACAGAAGTGGGTGAGAACGATCATGTGATGGATGCCTGAGCCATCCATTTCGGTATGACTCTATGGCCTGGGCGGTCATGGCGGCCCAGAGTAGTCCAGAATGCCTTCATATCGTATCCCTGGCGCGCATGATTAGGCTACAATAGCCGGATGATTTAACTGGCTGAGCTGAGACAGTTCCGTGACTTTTAGGCTTTTTTTTAACCAACTATTTGAGCAACTGCCTTGAATACCTCCCGCGTCTAGTCGGAACTCAAGGCGTACTCGTGTTTTAAAGGAGTCATGATGGTAGGACTAGTCTCATGATGAAAGCCTACGCTCCTAATAAACAGAATATACCGTCTAGAATATGAGAGCCATGTATGCCTCGACCCTGAAAATGTGCAATTGGCATAATGGCTGGCAATTCTACCCCGGTTTCTGCAGCGAGGATAGACGGCACACTATAACTATCGGTTGCAAAGATGTGGTACATATTGTTGGTTCATGTCAGCTCAGGACGAGACAACGAGCGTTCAATGGATGTAAGTAATTTAAATTGCACTGTTGGAATTCGTCCTCCAAGCTGCAATTCGAGTTGGATACGACTTTTACAATTCGTGTTTAATAGAGAGGTCTGCAACATGATTTATCAACTTCACTTGGGCCAGGCTTAGTAGTCTAAAGTTGCAATGATTTGATGGCAATCACAATATTTTTACTATTCATAGTTCGATTTCCAATCTTTCTTATCCCAATATGCTCCTTGTCGACTTGGTTGGGTCCTCCTCCATCTGCGTAGCCTTATTCCAACAGTAATCCATCTATCCCAACTCCAAACTCCATGAGCCAAATCTATAACGCATTTCCAGGCCCAATGCTTTCCATAATGCAACCTGTGCCAATCCAAATAGTGTACCGGCCGTAAGAGTCATAACATCTCATCGCTAAAAAAAAACCCAACCACACAATTCCACCTCAAACATCCATCTAGTAATCCCAATCAAGTTCAGTCTCCCTCATCATAACAGCTCCAGCGATTTGCTCGGACTCCTCGACGTAGTAGCTAGATTCGCTTCCGATCAGCGTCAGGTTTCCGTAGGCCACCAGACGTCTGCATCTCCTGAGTACAGTTGGTTAATATCCCTTGTAAGCTGTTCAGGTATACGCACAAGTGACCTGTGATGCTCACGTTGCCGTAGATCTCCAAGTCTGTTCCTTCAAGCGTCCCCACGATTCTTAGCTTTCCGCAGCCCTTGATCTTGTCGTTGGCAACCAGGTATCCATTCACAAGGATGTTTCCATAGGCCTTGACTCGTCCACTGTTTATATGTTAATCTCAGGACGCTACTCAGGCAAATCGATGTATACTAACTCGCATCTGATGCTTCCGTTGAAGCTAATGCCTCCGTAGGCGTCGGTCTTTTCCCTGATAATCACGTCTCCGTTCAAGTTGATGCTGCTTCCAGACTTGACGGATCCCGCGACATCGATAGGTCCATTGAGATCGATCTCATGATCGCTCTTGATGCTTCTAGATCTCTTGAAGACCGGCTGGCTTGAATAGGAAGAGGTTGTGCTGTAGTAGCTCGACATGTTTAATCGTCTTTCAAGTTTCTCTTGGCTTCCGAAATGCTCTATGTAAAGAATACAGTAGTTGAACAATGTAGATTCTCTTCGGGTGAAGATAGAGATGCTTTAGCAAAGACTGACCTCGGACAAAACTATGGGATATCTTTCTCAGGAACAAGGACGCTTTCTTATACTCGACATTTTCAACCCTCTCCGTCCAAGCAAAGGTTGAAACTGCACATAGGCATACTGTAGCCTCAACTTACATCCACACACACTTAGCCCCAGCCATAAGGCATAGCACGAAACGGAACCTTATCATCCAAGCCAGGCACGAGACCCATTAATGGACACCGGTATGTTGGGCGCTGCAGTCAAAACTGCGTGACGCCTCGTTCTGGTCAGAGTGTTTCTGGGGAGGCTTATCGGACTAGTCAATGGGTACATGTAGGTCTAGTTTCAGAGCATGGGAGAAGCTGCAAGAGCAGATGGTTTGTCTTTGGTAGATCAATGCTCATGAATAACACTTGTTGGCAGTCGGCTCATAGCTGTATTTCTCTCTCTCTCTCTCTCTCTCTCTCTCTCTTTGTGGATTTTCTCTGCTATAAAAATCATGCTTCAAATCTTATAAAATCTCCAAGAATTCATGTCCAACAGCCTGTTCATCCAACCAAGTCCAAGACCAAGTGTACAATGACTGTCTTCACGCCCTCACTCGCGAGGCACACTTGGTGGAGATAGCTTATTCGAAATACAGACAGGGGTTAGCCACTTGGTCCTTGACAAGGACTTGTCCCGCCCCGACGAACACCACCACCATTCAACGGTCACCACTTTCAAGTGACCGAATTCTGCTTGAATATATACAATCGCTAGGCTAAATGCGTCATCTGGTGGACCCAGAACTTGGGGAACTGTAAACAGGGGTTCTGAGCGCAGGACTCATCGTCCAGGCGTTTATCCTCTACGAGTATACCGAGATGTCGATCATTTTCTCTCTACCATGTATGTATGCATTCTGCTGCCTTACATTGTAGTATTTCTCCGAGGCTGATCATGTCTACATCCATCTCATTAACGCTGAATCATAGCTCCCGTTAACACTCGCCTGAGGCTGTACATACACTCTAGTCTCTATCATGTTCACACGGATCCACGGCTACATCCCCATCAGCTTCGCCTTCAGCCCTACGGACAGACGATAAGCCACCTCACGCCAACAATTCTCCCTTTCTTACATTTATTTCCCCCGTCCAGCGACGCACACCACCTTGTTTTACCCTAGTTTACCCTTGTTCTTCTAGAAAATGCCAAGCCCGTCCCCCACAATGCTCGTCATGTTTGCCCAGTTAGTTAGGCAACAATGGAGGCCATTGATTGATCCATTGTCGAGAGAGGCTCAAGGCATCCGTTTTGTCAAAACGAGCTAAACGTCTGCCTAAATGTGCTCTGCAGGCACGTCGGTAGTCAAAGTAAACAAGGGTAGACTCTCGAGCGATGACGGTGTTTTTACAATTGTGTACATGGAATAGAGGAAAATAGATATAAACAAAAAAAGATTGGTCCTGATAGTTGGAGTGTTGACTTGATCCGTCAACAACATCGTCAAGCGGCCACGTCCTGAATCCTTTCGACTCCGATCATTATACTAGAAAACCAGGGTATGCACCCATCATCCATCTACCCGTCCATACCAAGAGATGATGTCGACATCCCATACCTTGCTTGTCCTGACCCCTGAAGGGCTCCCTCCAAGTTTGTCTTCGCAAGGCTGATCTCCGCCATCTATGCCATCATGTTTTATCCACTAGTCGCCGCCCACAAAGCCCAGGCCGATACCCGTGCAGGTGGCTGCAAACGCCCAGACGCCCGCGTACGCAGCAGCGCCCACCGCGTTGACGCCATACATCGTCTTGGTTGAGGCGAGGAACGTGTTTACTGCAGCGGCAAACGCAACCACCACCGTTCGTCGGATCACCACCTTGGTCTTGGCCGTGTAGCCCCAAAAGTTCCACCACACGGTCTCCCCGAGAGATGCAGCCACGGGGTCAAACTCGTCAATCTTGTCGTCCTCCTTTGCGCGGGCTGTCGTCGCGAAGGGGGCAAAGATGAAAGTGCTGGCGGCGATGCCGAATAGTGTAGTCACGGGGAGGATGGCAGCATACGAGGCGCTGTAGGCTGGCTCGAGGGTAGGCACACCTGAGTAGTGGACAATAAGGATGCGTGGTAGGATGAAGCGCAGCGACAGAACGAGCACGACCGTGTAAATACCAGTGGATAGAGCGGCCGTGTACATCTGAAGTGGAAGATCGAGCAGTTCGCGGTTAGGCAAGCCCGCAGCAGCGGCAGCTGAAGACGAGTGAACGGTGGAGAGCGGGCGGAGCAGGTAGAAGGGAATGGCGACTGAGACGATGTCAATGGCCAGCCCTGAGAATGCCGTAGTCCAGCCAAGGCCGTAGAAGGTCGAGAGGAGGTAATACTAGTCATGAGGTCAGCTTCTCGCAAGATACAATGCTGGGGCGAGCAAGTTCGAACTGACGTGAGGGCCATGGGACAGAAGATCCAGCATCGCAACGTCCAGGCTGTCCAACTTGCCATACCATCCTAGCGCCAGCTCAAATCTGTTTGCGCTCATCAACATTTCTTCTCCTTTACACAGCAATCGTCCAGAGATACTCACACTCTCCAGCCTGCCAAAAGAGAAACCTCACCCCACGTATCCTGGCTTCGGCTGTAGGTGGCAAGCTCAGCGCCGGTCAGCTCACTGAGCAAGCTGTACCCGAGAGACGCAATCGTGAAGCTAGTCGCTACAGCGAAAGGGAACCGAATTTTGCGGGGTATGACCTCGCGAAAGGTGCGCGGAGCTCGCTGCACCTCCTTGGGCTCCGACGAGGTTGTTGTCAAAGCCGTCTCGTCGCTGGCCTCTGCAGCGCCTCGTCGCGTGGTTGCCATCTTGGATGTTTTCCTTGGGTTAAGATGATGACTGATTGATATCCAGGCTTCTACGCCACTTGTCTGGGTGCAGGAAAATAGCCGGAGCAGGGTATGTTCGGAGTGTTGCGACACAGAGAGACAAGAGGTCGTTGATGGTTTGACCTTGAAGGTTATGTGTGTGTTTGCGACCAAGAGTGTTGCAGTGGGGAACTGAGATCAGTGACGTCCATTGCCGGGGAAACACCTGAGCCTTCGGCTTTTTACTGGACTAAGTACGGCACCTTGACGTTAGATACCTTGGGTACTTTACTCGACTAGGTTAGCTGTTTTCTGACAGCCGATGCGATGATTTTTCTCTCTTAAACCTTTACCAGTTCCTCTCTTTTTTTTTCCCCTTTCTTTTCTTTCTTTTCTGTTAAACTAAGACAGCATTGATATCAATCGTATCAGGAATGAAATCAAGAACAGAGATGGGGATCTCTAATCATCTGATCTCATCTTATTATGCCCGTTTGGTAGACGAGGATGGCTGCTTGTCATTTTCAGCTCCATTGTGACTTTCCTTGAACTCTGTGGCGATACATTGTCTCCTCTCTTTTCCTAAATTGACACTTCAATCATTCATTTTCGACCTTATTCATCATCCCACTACATGCTATGTCGTAACACTGCAGTGTGGTTTCAATGTCCAATTTCCATTTGGTAGGTATTTATTTGGGCGTCCAACTCGACGCCTCTCCGAATCCTCACTTTAACCTCGTGGTGATGCAATCTCATCTAGCTCCTCAAACCCCAAACTGGGTGACAGCACAGACGGGCCCTCCACTCTTCGGTGCTGAAGATCGGCGGCGGAGCTGGTCCACCTCATACACGCTGTATATGTGATACAGAAGATATAAAAAACGAAGACAACGCGCGCCTGTCCTTCGACGCCGTCAATAAATCCAACTCCAGAGCCAACATGCCCGACCCAAGATATACTCCGTTCCATTCGTTAACCCATTAATGATGAATCCCAAAAATCATTCCTCCATGCGGCCGAAAACACCGTCGTCGTCATCTTCGCTGCGTCCACGCGAACGCATCTCGAAATCGTCGTCGTCCATGACCGAATCGCCGCTTCCTTCCATCTTCACGTCTTCGCTGGGACGTCTCATTTCACCTCGAGTAAAACTCTCAGGCTGTCGACGGGGGAAGCTGTTGATAAAGCTCGCTGTCGAGAGCGGGGTTGCTTGATCGAGGTACTGTGCTGGCAGCGGAGGCACAGGGGGCGCATCTGCAGGAACCATGACGCTACGAGATCCATTGTTGCTACCAAAACTGCAGCTGAGAAGCTCAACTGCAGCAGCCAAATCTCGGTCGTCTTCACCCGTTGCGTTATGCCCCGAAGAACCTGGGCGATGATCGTTACTCGGCTGGCGATAATGGCCAAATCCAGAGCTGAAAGGGACACTTCCGGCTCCAAACGAGGTAGCCGACTGGAAGCTCCTCGCGTAGCCCCCGTTGCTGCTGAAGCGCTTGTTTCGGTACGATGTGCCATTGACATTGACCCCTTCGGCAACTGGTGGTGGAGTAGTGTCGGCAGAACTCTGTCGCTCCGCGGGGTCGGAGTAACCAGATGCTGCAGGCGAGGATGAGCCAGCTTCACTCTGGAAATCCTTGGTAGACTCAGGAGGCGTGTCGGCGCTGTTGCCAGTGCCATTCATGGTAACAAGAACAGAAGCCGCCTCAAGCAGCTGAACTTGCTGGTGCTTGGAAATAAGCAGTTTCGAAGTCAAAGCCCACTCGGGTGTGTGTTCCCATCTAGGTGTACAGTCAGCGACACAAATTCAGAGAGACAACGTTGCACACCAAAAACAGCCTTCATCTTCAAATAAGACCTGCTTTGTTGGAAGCAAATCAAGGGGAGGGGAACCAACAAGTGCTTAGTCAAGCAGCTGCTATGCTTGTAGCCTTTACCGCACTTGTCACAGCGAACCTCGACCCTGTTGCTCTTCTTGCCCTCCTTGAGAGTCTGGCCATCGCTTGCACGACGTTGACGAGCCTTTTGGAACTTGGCGGTTCCCTCGTCAGCCGAGCCGTCGTTGGGGTCGTCCTCAATGGCGCTACCGTTGAGTTCTTGCTTCGTTTCGGGTATCGACTTGTGGTTCGGGAGACTCGCGGGCGGAGACGGGAGGCTGCCGGCGATGGCAGCCCGGGCAGCGGCGCTCTTGGACATACGGCGGCCGCCGTTGGCAATGGGCAGGGCGGCGGAACGCTCGCTTTCCCGAAGAGCAGCGGCAATCGCGGCCACATTGGTATTCGGGTTAGTGACCGACTTGCGTCTTGTCACCCGGTGGTTAGCATTGAGAGCGCCTGTGAGCAGCGAGTGCGAGCTCGTCCGAGCGTGGGGTTGACGGCCGGGCAGGGCCGACGACGTCGACGACATCGGAGAACGGTTCTGAGTCAATGGCCTCGAGGACTGCTGCATTTCCTGATAAAGGATGAAGGAGATCAGCAAATCTGGGCCTTGGTAGGTTGTGAAGCCATCTGGCAGGTCGTGGGATAGATATCATGGCAGGGCGGGATCGGGGCAGGGCTCGGGTCGGTCCCTCCAAGAGTGAGGGCAGCGTACTTTGGATGAGGCCATTGCCGGCGACTTGGGATAGGTTCAGGATTCAACCGACTACAGCCGTGTCGATCGCGAGCTAGGCGTATAGATTGGTGTCGTGAGTTACTCTTGTGTCTGAAGATTGTGGGCAGATGTTGTTAGGAAGAAGAGAAGTGGTGAGAGGAGGAATCTCGCGAGCAAGAGTAGCAGCAGACGAGAAATAATATTTTGGGAAGAGCACCCAGGCCAGGGCGTGTGTGTGAGTGGTGGTGCGGGGGCGGATGTAGCGGACTTTGTGTCTGGAGAAGGAGTATCTGGGCTACGTGAATTAATGCCTGTGCGATTATCGGGACTTGCTCAGTGAAAGGGATAGGCACCCGGCCAGATATGCCACAATCACGTACCTCTGAGCCACTCTACCACTAAAACATGACCTTGTGCCTTGGAAATCAAGAGGGGGCTCTACCAGAGGGAGCCAAGCCCCTGGACCGGTTCCAACGCCTTCCACCAGGCGCTACTCTGTACAGACTATTCACTTGTCCTTGGGGGCCTGGAGCAGCCATTCGACGGCGGCGAGTGGAGAGGATGAGGCTTGACAATTGGTCCGCTGACCCCCCTGTCGACTATCCGAACTGAGTTACAGTAGGGAAGAGAGAGGGCGAAAGGGAGAGGAGGGGTCAAGGTCAGGCGCATGCCCGTGGTGCGTTGGAGCGGGCGGGAAGGGGTGTGCGATACAGTACGTCCTGCTGAGAAACAGGCCAGAGGGAAAGTCGCAATCGGATGGTGGCTCTATCCTGCTGCTCGTTGTTGATTGATCTCGACTACCATGCTGAAACGGAGAGATGCTGTTGTGTTCGATTTCAGAGAAGCTCACTATACATACCTTAGTACCTACCTAGGTAGTCATGATGCCGATGGGCAACAGCAACATGCTTGGTATTATTAGGTGAATGCAATCGAGGAGGTACGTATCACCTCAATTACCTTCCCTGTCGTGCATGAAGGTGCTGTACTTTGTACTGCGTCCATGATTGGAGTCCCTCACAAGCTGGCACCAGCCCTTGCTCGATAAGGTATAAGATGGGTGATGGCTCTCTTTGTGCTCCATCCCTAAAGGTGCAGATTTGCCAGGGTCCTAGGAGTCCGCTGCACAAGACAACCTTATGGCCAGGGGAGTAGCTAGCCGTTTCCATTGTACCTGAAGGTTGATTGCAGCTGGAAAGTAAGGTCCCGGGACGGAGAGGAACGTGGCCAGCAGACGGGAGCCGTGGAAGCCTATCAACAGCCAAACGAGATAGCAGAAAAAGTATCGTATCCGGCCGGCTTCTTGCTGTTTCATTGTTTTTTTTTTGTTGGGAATCATCATCACCAGCAGCAGCAGCAGTCAGTCAGTCGTCTTTGTTAAGCTCGATCTGGGCTGATTTGTCACCCGACGCGTCCATGTCCTCATTCAGGTCTCCAGTCGTACATAAAGACTGCACAATTCAATGCTCTCCATTTCCCCAACTTCCAAGACGGGTAGAGCGGTCCAGTGGCCCCGTGGCCCCCGACACGACTGGCCTGGCCTGGCCTGGCTGCTGGCGAAGGCGCGAAGCCATCCGACGTCCGCCAGAAGCCGCCTGGACTCAATCGAGATGGGCTTTGAAAAGCTCACACCGGGCGGAGAGGGGGTTGATGAATAGGCGAGTGAGGAGCTGGGCCGGTGATCGATGGGAGACTGATTTGGGGACCCAGTAGGGGGGTGTCGGTGGATGAAACTCTGCAAAGCCGGGGGATGATTTGTTAAGTGGAAAAAGAGGGGGCATGTCTTTATCGGTGCATGCACTGTACCAATAGACACCATACCGCTACAGTACCGCTCTGAGAGGCTCAGAGGCATCCAGAGGCGGCTCGATGGCGTCTACCAGAATCGATGCGCGAGCCACTTGACCATTGAAAACAATAGTTTGATGCATGTCGAATGTCAAGAGCATGCCACGCGAAAACAGTGAACTGTCTCAGATTCTGGATGTGCTGTTCTTGGTTCTCGGTTTCGAGATTTGGTTAAACTTTTTTTTTTTTTTTAACAGAGTCGTTAATTCGCCTGGCATCGGAGCTTGCTATCCAGGTATCGGCTGAGGCTGTGCTTAGCGCTAGGGATTATACCCGCGAACCTCAAAGACCAAATTCCATTGCATTAAAGGATTTGACGATGGAGGTGTTCGCGTCAGTGCTTCTCTAACCGTGATTTGCAATAAGCTCCTGTGTCACCTTGACTTGGTTGGAAAGCTCCATCATGGTTCCCGCTGGGGTGCACATTACGATCAGAGTGCCCCTGTTTGCGTGCTTGCTGGAGATGGGTATGTCTTTGATATACGATACGACGTTCTTGAAAGGGGGTGAACAAGCTCCAAAAGCTAATATGAATTTGACCCAGAAAGAAACCTGTCAGGGATTCAAGGTGACGAGGCTCTCGTCTGGTGTCTCTCGCTAGTTGTGGCAGCTTGAGACGCGTCTAATGAGACGCCGAACTATAGAGCGATGGGTTTGTTTCGAGCCC
Organism: Fusarium sp. NRRL 66182; assembly: GCA_013266265.1. Lineage (NCBI taxonomy): Eukaryota > Fungi > Ascomycota > Sordariomycetes > Hypocreales > Nectriaceae > Fusarium > Fusarium sp. NRRL 66182. The sequence continues at coordinate 58,432 of JABFAK010000039.1, read as the reverse complement.
TGGAGTGTGGGTAGAAAACCTGTTTATGTGACTTTTTTTTCCATGCGTAACAAATTCTCCGATTATTCGCATGAGCAGTTATGCTTCAACGTCTATTATGCAGACGAATGATGGTGCAGAGTATGTTTAGTCAATGTAAAAGTTTAAGCGCGTAGCCGGAATCCCGAGCGTCAGACAACTTTCAGGAACCATGTACTATCGATGATTATTTTTGGAAGTACCAACTCAATCAATATGCATTCGTCATGAATTACGGACCGCATGTTTTAGTGTCAATATCCATCCCATCGTATTGGATCATTATATTGGCGATTGGATCCAACCTCAGTACCAATATCAATCATGAACTCACTCTACCTCTTACACGTGGTGATACCCGTGGATTGGACGCCCTCCCGTTCTGGTCCCGCCCTAACCCTTGCCCTGCCCTGAGTAGCTTCACGTTGGAGGGAACCCTGATCAGATCAGATAAGCGTTGTTTCCTCCGTGAACTGGTTGTTGGTCTGATAAGTGTTCTTCCAAAGCCCTAATTGATTGTAGTTTCTGTTGGGCTTGGCTCTCGTCGGACAAAAAGTTGGACGAGCAGAGACTTTCCCATTCGACAATGGCTGATATCAGGCGTGCCAAAAGAAAAAAAAAGTTTAGACCCTTTCTTTGCCAACTTTTTTTTCGGTCGGTCCCGAGTGATGATTCACTCGTCCATATGCCAGGCACAAAACCACAGACGTGTATCCCTAGCAATGTAGTCACTACTACCCATGCATCGCTTCTCATTGCATTGGTCAAGTGTAATTACTGTATTGAATCCTTACCAGGATACACATGTTCTTGACTCCGAGATGCCAGCTCATCCTTTGACACTAAAAATCCATTTCCCCAAAAAAAGTTGAGGTGTGTGGCTAACAGCATTTAAAGCCAAAACCGTCTATGTGCATATATATACCCCGACTTTACCCTCTTTTTATATTTAGACTTCCCTGGCGTCTCGATCGAAGACGTACTGCCCAGTATGGAAAAGGTCGTCAACTAGAGCCACCACCATCACGGTCACTAAGGGCGCTGTCACCTCTGGGTCTGCTCTTGTTTGGATACAGCAGAAGTAGTCTGTAGAGGTCCTGAATTTAGCTGCCACCGCAATCTTAACCTCAGAATGGATTAACTGGCGGCTGGCGCTGCGCTGCTGAAGGGGTCTGAAGGGTTTCAGCCGTGACTAATGGAGGCTTACATGCTGAAAAGGGGAAGTATTGCAAACTCTCGAAAAGGAAGCTTGTTGGCTGTTTAACTTGATCAAGTTGCAGGTTGATCTCTATTAAAAAAAAAAAATTTATAAAAAAAACCGCGCAATGCACCATGTTTCTTGCTTCTTGCTCATTGGTCTTGTTGTTTCGCTTTATAGTAATAGAAAACCAGATTGACCAGATTCTCACGTAAGGTCAGGTAAGGGAGGCGGGTGTGAAGGTGAAGGCGAAGGCGAAGGCAAGGCAGCAGGACACCTCAGGAAGCAACTGAAGAAACGATGTGTCCTAATGTTCAACGTCTCTTGATTGCTGTGCTGTATGCTACACGTCGATCGTCCTCTTTCATGATATTCATCTAGGATTAGTGATATAAGTCACCACTTTACCCCTCAAATTGCTAAGCAGTATCTGATCTAGTGGACAATCCGTCCCATCTCTGTTGCCCATCCTGGCGGTCGGTTGACCGGTCACAAGCTCTTTCACCTGACCTACTGCATCTCCCGTCAGTTGTGCCCGGACCTCTCTGGTCACATGTAGTCTTTTAGGTAGGGTAGGTAAGGCATCGTGAGATGGGAAGGATTTGCTTCTCCTGGGTGACAGGCATGTTTCTGCCGTGTACACACACAGCTCGAAGATGGTTGTGGAAGGTCAAAAAGTGCAACGCTAGGATGGTAGATTGTTGGCTTGACAACGCCTAGGATCTTTTTTTTCTTCTCTCCCACAGTATCACTCAGACACGAGAGAGCCAGACTGCCTCAAACGCCCGCATGTGAATGCTCAATCAAAGACAAAGGCTGCTGTTTTTAGCACTCGAGATTTTCCATCACATATTACACGTTCCTGACTATCTGATGGGGCATTTCCATGTTGAGATGGTGTTTCGACGATCCCCTATTTCAATCCCAGCGCATATCGGGATAAATCTGCCAATAGCGCTGTGTCCTTGAATGCCAGTTTCCAATTGTTTAGCTTCAACACGTAGAGCCGATGTTTGTTAGGGAATCGATTGCAATGGTTACAGGACTTGGCTGCTTTTTCTCGCACAGCAGGTGTCGAACTGGCATTATGATTGATTGATTGCCAACATTTCAAGTCTGGGATCGAAACGACGTCATTGGCGTAGCTGTTCCTGGCTCAGAGAAAGCTGTTCCTGGTTGATAGCGTGTCGTCGTGGATTTTTTATGGGTTTTCCCCCCCTTCCTGGGCAACGCAAATTCCTTTTTCTTTTTTCCTTCTCATATCTTGTCATGTCATATTTTCATCTCAAATCTACACGCAAATGATGTAATTCTGACATTCGAATAAACTACTTGCTAACAAATTGACGCACAAATCTGGTCTTGGACAAAAGATGGATTCCTCGTAGCAAAAACTCCATCACAAAGTGGAATTCCTAGGACAAGCCCACAAAGACGGACAGGGAACAGTGAGCTTACCTGGATAAAGCCAATCAAATTCACCGTACGTCCCTCCACACTTTGTTGATCTCGATCCCCTCTTGGCCGATCCAAAAAAAAAAAAAAATCAAGACTCACTCACTGCCGTGTGAGTATGCCGGTGATGAACCGCGGTGACCTCTTGATACTGAAACATTGGCTAGAGAAAGCATGTAGTGACTTATGGCGCACCGATGGCCTGACTGTGCTTCCCTCGTCGTCTTGTCCTCTGCAACTCGGATTTCCCGCATCACCGACCTGCAGCGTTTTGACGATCCGGGGTGCCGCGCCTCCGCGCCTTGGGATAACTGATAGATAGCACGCACACAGACACCAGAACAGCCGCCGCTTCAGAGGCCCGCTGTCCGCCAGATAGAACGGTTAGAACCTACTACCTCTTTAAGCATAGGTGGGCTCAGACCCAGGAGGCTTGGCTGGATTCATGACAGCCAGGAGCCAGGGTCTTTAGAAGACTCGCCGACCCAACATTCATCCATCTCTCTGGGGCCCAGAAGACCTAACACTAATCCAAAAGTGTTGGACGCTCTTGGAATGGTCAGTGATGGCCATGGGAAACAAAGAATTAGCGTCCAAAGAGCGGATGAGTTGAGAACTTGGTTGACTGTCACAAACCCCGGCCAACATAGTCTGAAGAACTATTCGGACCTATGAATCCATTTTTCAAGGTCTCATTGCATTATTACGCTGTCGGTTGTCACGGAATGATAGAAGTGGTGATTGTACAAAACGTACGGCGTCTCAACTCATACATACATACATACCTACCTACCTATCACCCGGCACTTGCATTATGCTTGCTCTCTTACCTTATGCACAGCTAGTTATGTACAGTAACTGTCGACGGAATAGCACGGCAATCAGTCCGATGCCCCGCGTCCCTCACTCGCTTTGAGATACCATTTGTGTCGTCCTGTCACCGAGGTTCCCCGCCATGCTGAATTACCTACCTACCCCTCCATGACCCGTGGCACAGCGAAGCAGGTCTCACACACATGTCGAATATAATATACACAGGGGTGTGCTTTATCCGAGAGAATATGTGGATTTCCTTATCTTGATAACGATGGGGAATTCTTGTCTCGACATCGGATGGTAGGAGATGCGGTGATGCGCATGCTACTTCAGCAGCTATGAGAATGGCATTCTCTGTGCTGTTGCAGTCAATGAATGCACTGATCATGATATTTCGGTGCTGTTCCTGCATAACACCAGAGATGCCAGTTCCACGTGGTGTCATAATAATGGTGCTGGGGGTTTCCTGACATTTGTCCGCGATGTTAAGACACGGCAAGGATCCTACCGTCTCGACCAGTTACCAATGGCTACAGGCAACAGGTGAGCAATGTTTCCCAACGCCATGGTTTGGTCTTTCGCTTCCCGAGATCAGCAACACTTTGGAACGATGGAATGTTGGACTTGTTAGAGGGGGGGGACCCTGCTGTAGCGACAAGCCTTACGACAAGTGGCCCGAATTCCACGGAACCTCATCCGTCCGGTTCCAGAAACTTGATGGCCTGTGTGGCTCGCCCTTTGCCCGCTGGAGCCTGGACTGGGGATCCCGAGATTGTATGGCATGAATGCTGTGAAGCCTGCTTTGCACTAAGCATCCAGGTCGTCATCGGGTATTCAAACTGTTTTCTCCAGGCTCAATGGATCTGCAAGTTGCTTCGAATCCGTCAGATCTCGCCGATCGCAAAGACTAGATCCGTACTCTCTAAAAAATCTGTATGCCCTGGTGAGAGGACATACTTGTGATTTCCAATTCGCCCATCTAAGCCACAAACACAAGACTTTCAATATGTCTTTACCGGCACCCATGAGAAGAAGAAGAAGAAAACAAATGGCAAATATCCCAGCCAACATGTGGTCTTGATTATGTGAAGAGTCGCGCAAGAGTCGAGAGGTATGACCAGCAAGATCGACAGTCCTAGCTACCTAGCCATGTACCCCGGATTAAATCGACGTTAGTTTCGATGCTGGCGGGCGCTGAGCCTTTCCCATGTCCAAATCTGTTGACACATGGAAAATAAAGTCGAGATAGCAGTAGCCTCAACACCGTAATCTGACTGAGATAGAGGCATATGTTGGGATTGATCTCATGGGACAAAGGGACCCCCCACGCGCGCACTCGCTCTGGGGCGTCGACAATGACGACTGTCTAAAATATGTGACACCTTAAAGAGTGCAGGTCAAGGGCTATTTTTTACTTTATTGCGAGTCCCTGCAATAAGATTGCGAGCCAAAGTCAATCTTGTCGTTACTGCAACAACTCGGTTCATTAGATAGTCTCGACAAGACCTTTCAAATTACCTCAGATCAACTCATCAGTTTCGGTATCAGCATCAACAGCGACGTCACAACCATGACTCCTAATCAAGACGCATACCGCAGGGTCGGCCGAGGAGGTGCAGGCAATTATTATCCTTCAAACAAAGCCGACGATGCCGCCAAAGTAAGCTGGCTGTTCTCTAAACCACCAACTTCTTTTCTTCCCCCTCATCAAGCACTCACGCTCGTGACTAGGATAAGGACCTCGAGGCCCAGAATCTGGCCACCGATGAGGCCCCTCCGCCGGACCGCTCCACCGCCAGCGTCCCCGCCCGGGCCGGTCGTGGCGGCGCCGGCAACTACGTCAATCCGGCGGATCTTCCAGATGCGCGGGAGCAGGACGAGATGGCGGAGAAGACGGCGGCGGCAGTGAATGCGAGTCTCAAGAAGAACCACAACACTCGAGGAGGGCTGGGCGGTCGTGGAGGCGCGGGGAACTGGAGGGCCGATGAGGATGGCAAGGAGAGTGAAAAGTCTCGGGGTGAGGAGTTGGCCAAGAAGGTAAGGGATGAGGTTGAGAAGGGGTTGAAGATGCCCGAGAGGGTTCATCATGGGCATGGAAATGATGGACGCGAGGAATGATGCGGATATTATAACATGTTTGATGGTGCAGGTTAACGTATACATCGCGGGCTACACGGTAGATTACAAAGTCCTGGAAGGAGATTTTCTTTAATTACATCCTACTAACGCTATAATTCGATCCAGCGATGCATACTATTTCATCCAAGGTGTCCGTCACGTTGGCCTTGCTGGACCTTTCCTACACTTCACACAGTTGACCTCGACCACATCCCATTTACCGTCTTTAAAAGGCCATAGGAATCTCTGCCTCCCTCATCAACTTGAGCGCAGTCGCACCAAGCTCATCTAAGCCTGTCGCCTCCTCTCCCACCTCAGGTAGCTCAAAGAGGTCATAGTCCGGATCACACTCCGTACCAGCAGCCGGAAGAGTGCCATTCTGGAAGTATTCGCGCACATAGCCAAGGGAGCATTTCGAAGGAGCGGCTAGAGAACAGTGCTGTGCAAGGTCAGTCAGTACGGATATTGGCCACAAGATGAGGAGAGACTTACGCCGTAGGAGTTTTGCTTGAGAACTACTGAACTAGGGAACTTGGCTGAGTTGTTGAAAGCACTCTGAAGGGGAGTCACATTGTCGGCCATGTTGCCGATGAAGAGAATTGGATGAGCAGTGTCGCCTCTAAAGTCAGCTGTGGGGTGTCAGTAAATGCCATAATTTATATCTTTCATCCCATGTGAAGGCTGCTTACCGTCTGTAAACTTCCACTTGGGCCTCATCTGTCTTCCCACACACGCCAGCCGGAACATGGCATTAGCTGCACCTGCCCAGCGACTAATACCCGTGATTCTCTTGAAAAAGCTTTCAATCTCCTGCGGTGTTTCCGTCACGGGCGTAGAGTCTAGGCACATGATAGCCGGAAACGCGTCAAGTTCCATGAGAGTTTCGAGGGGGATAGTCGCAGGAGTATCTGCCAGCTCGCACATATCCCCTTCGTGTTTCTTGTTTCTGCCATAAAGCATCATTTCATAATAGGGTACTCCGTCACCCTTCTCCAAAGCAGCGAATACGCGCGCTAACTGGGGGAACTTCTTGAGAGGGGAGTAGATGGACGTCTGGATGAGGCGCTGGAGGTGCGAGTATGTAATGAGCTGGGGCATCTCAGGACCTGATTTGTGAGCCCATGCGGGGAGAATAACTGGCGATCTCTTGAGTTGTGCGAGGAGGTTGCTTCGACGTTGCTCGACTGCTTTGGGTGAGCCGGCGTAGAAGGCGCAGTTCTGGGGACCGACTTTGTGACAGGCTTCGTCAAAGGCGTCAAAGATCTTATCGGTATCAGAGACAAAGTTGCCATGATCCAAGTTAAACCAGTCGTAATAATCAACGTTTCCTAACCCCCCAGTGTCAGTCACGTATAAAAGTCTTACGCATCTAGACTCACCATCGCTAACCAGCCTCTCCACACGCTCGGGGTAGAGTCCAGCAAACACACCGCCGAGGATAGTACCATAGCTAAATCCCCAGTACCGGAGCTTCTCGTTGCCCGTCTTGTCGAGAATCTCGAGCATGTCCCTGGCAATGGAGGCACTACCGAGGAAGCGCATGATGCCCGTCTCTTCCATGGCTGACTCACAGGTGCTTGAGTAGGCTGAGGCGCGAGCGTAGGCGTCGTATATAAGGCCTGGGTACTCATCGGCGACGGGTGTTTCTTGGAGGGTCCATATCATTCGCTTTTGGGACGACCCCCAACATTCGACACGAGGTGTAGAGACGCCAACTAGACAGAGTTGGTTATACTTGAAGTGCTGCCCGGTGGAAGGCTACTGATACTCACCTCCTCGAGGATCGAAGCTGATGATGTCCTAGGTTGATGAGCATATCAACTTGATTCTGGGTCGAGGAACTCACGTGATTATCACCCACGATTGCCTGTGTCAAAGCACCAGTCTTCTTCAAGAGGCTTACTCCCGATCCACCAGGTCCCTTGTTTGCAAGTCAGTCTACGCTGATATGGGATTTAGTAGTGATAGAGAGCATACACCAGGGTTGATAAACAGCGGAGGAACGGGGTTGTCCTTGGTCTTGGCCGCCAGTTTGATAACTCCGAGCACAACACGCTTATCGTCTGAAGGCTCTAGCCAATCCATTGGGACCTAGATAGTACAAGTTGTTAGTGGTTCCTTAGGACTGTAGTGGTAGTAGAAAAGTGTCTGTAGACTACTCACGTCGAGTCTCGCACATTCAAAGTTGTCATAGCATGGCTCCCACTGCAACTCTCGGCTTGGCTTGACCTATCATGCTTATCAGTTAATTCTTCAAAAAAAAAAAAGAATCCTATCTACTTACACCTCCCCAGCTCCATGGCTTGCCTTCTGGGGTATCTAGCTCCAGTAAATCACGGTGTGGTGCTCCAGGGCGAGGCGGTCCATGATGTAGTCCATGGTCATGATGAGGCCGTGGTCCGTGGTGATGAGGTGGTTCAGGATAAGGCCTATAGTAGAAGAAAGTGACGAGAGAAACAGCTGCCAGAAGAGCAAGAACAGATGCAAGATTGGATCTGCGCCGTCTCTGTGGGATTCCATCTCTCAATAGAGGCTTTGCCTCTCCAATCGCCGTCTCTTTGCTCATGATAACAAGTAAGTAACAGCAATCACAGTGTTGGAATCGTAATCTCGGCATCCGTAAATTAACACAAACAAACAACCAATCCCCAGAATGATCAAATGCAAGAGAAAGAAGATGCAGAAAGAAAGAAGAGCCCAGAGTTCCAGGTTGGAAATAGGACCCTGGATCTGCACACTAGCTACGTAGATAGTCCATGCCCAAGACATGCATGATAAGCCCATTTCAGCCGTGATTGACCACGGAAAACTATAGAAGGGTAAATCACGTCTTTTCCACTCAGGGTTCAGCTCTGCCGCTTTTGCCAGGTATTTCAATCTCGTCTTGTTTCGGCCTTGTTCACGTACTGTAGGGAGCGGGCGTTGGGAGAATGAGCTTACGTTGTCCTATCACACGGCAGTTTATTTCCAATTACCTATTTGGGACAGGGTCATGAGGTGTCTATTCTGATCTTCACAACCAAGTCCTTGTAGTTTTCCCCGCATTATCATGGATCCCTCACTCCTTGTGCCCGTTGTTTGCTTGAGTAGAGGTAACGGTTGCAGTACGCTGTACTAAGCACATAAATAAATAAATAAATAAATATTCATCCAATCGTTCTACACCTCCCGTTCTAAAAGCTCCGGTCCATCTTGTCGTTTCTCGGGTGGGATACTGGCACAATGCTTCCGTCAAGTCACATCTCGAATCTCAACTCTTGGTGTGTTCGTGACGAAGAAAATGGCTTCTCTCTATAGTATCCCAACGCCGTGGTATGCCTTCGAATCAAAAACACCCATAACGCCCTGCCTCGTAGACCTCTCTGTGTAGTTGGCCCTGGACATGTACAACTTTTCCCCCTTGATTCCGTACTCAATCGGCATCCATATCGATATCATCCATCTCGGCATCGCCCTCGTCATCTTCGTCATCCTCCTCTTCCTCCTCGTCCTCATCCTCATCCAGCATACCACTGTCATCCTCATCATCATCATCATCCTCATCATCGTCGACCTCAAGCGCAATAGCAACCTTCTTCTTCTCGCCTCCGAAAGCCTTTGACTTCTCACGCTCAGGCTCAAGTTCCTCAATCTCCTCCTCAGTCATGCCCAGATCGCGCAGACGCTTCTTTTCGCTGCCGCGCATGCGAGGCAGGAGATGCTCGTTCTCAGCCACCAACTTGCGGGCGAGGGCGAGCTCGCGCTCACGCTTGCCAGCCATGCGCTTCTTGTAGAAGACGCGCTCGCGGCGCGATCGGATCTCGGACACGCGCTCCATGGCCTTGAGAGTCTTGCCCATGAGTTCTCGGTCGTAGCGGACGGGCACGTTGCGGCGGGCGGCGAACTGCAGCGTTGAGTCGACCGTCATCTCCTTGCCCGCCGCCTTGCGGAAGGCCTTTGTCCACTTGAGCTTGCGGGGGTTGCGCTTCATCTTGAACTGTAGAGGGTTGTGTTAGTATGTGCAATCCTTTGCTGCTCTGGGTGTGGCTCTGCAGACGTACGTTCTTGTGGCATTTGCTGCGGCAGAAACGAAAGACTCGGGCATCGTTGCGAACAAATGTGATTCCCTTACTGGGATAAGCAGGGCGACTGCAGAAATAACAGGTTTCGATTCTGAAGGGCTTGGTTAGCAAATGTTGAAAGTAAAGCTTCGAGCTCCATCCCGTCGATTGTCGTCCACAAGGAGACCAGACTCCAAAAGTCTACTCTCTCAAGACAGCCATTCAACATAGCTCCATCCCGAGTTCACAAACGTACCTCATTTTGCTTCGGTGGTGGTCTTCGAGACCAAAACAACTTCAATTCGACTTCCCGCCCCGCTGGTGATACCGTACTTTTATCTGCATCAACTTTCTCAAGAAATTTTTGTTCTACCCGCGCGTTGTGGGTCTTTCTGCTTATCGATAACCTGCACCTCGGACAAACTTGTCCCCGCCAACCGTCCTCCGGTCCGCGCCGGTATCTTGTCGAAAACTTTCAGTGCCTAGTCCCCGATTTGCGGTCCAGGGTCCGAACATCTCTACCTCACCTAAACGCTTTTCGCAAGACCCGGAATCGTTGTACAAGATGGCTTCTGTTATGGCTTGGGGTGCCGGCGCTGCCGTCGCGGCCTTTTTGGTATGTCGAGAAGAAATCGTAGATTATCCCACTTCTAGTGCTAACAGCATTCCCAGGGCCGAGCTGGTCTAGTCGCATGGCGACGTTCGCGCGGCGGCGTTGGAACCATGGGCAAGGCCTTTTACAAGGGTGGTTTTGAGCCCAAGATGACCAAGAAGGAGGCTTCTCTGATTCTTTCGCTCAAGTATGTCATTCTCAATGCCCCTCCTGTACTGGATCCAAGACACTAACAACTTCGCAGCGAGCGCAGCATGACCAAGGACAAGGTCCGCAAGGCTCACCGAACCCTCATGCTTCTAAACCATCCCGATCGAGGCGGCAGCCCCTACCTTGCGACAAAGGTCAACGAGGCCAAGGAATTCCTAGACAAAAACGGCTGAGCTTGGACTGCATCGTCATGATATCGAAAAGTCCTCATTCGTCCTCGATGTTCGAAAGCATCTCCTATAGGGACTGATGCTGATGAACCAAACTAAAATCAACAACGGCTGCAGTCCGCACTTGTATAATGTACACTACTTGTTTCCATAGCGATGGCGTTTGTTGGGTTTATGAGGAAGCTCCTTGGAGCAAGGTGATGGGAGAAGTCGTTGTTACGCTATCTAGGCTGAATGTTGTATGAATACAGGGCGCTAATGACCGTTCTCTTCTCAAATGTTTTTCACTGTATCTATTACGCAAATCCTGTCGTAATGTCTGAACCCTGTCGTCTAAGCTCTTCTCGGTCCCAAAGGTCTCCCTCAGTCCACGGTGGTAAGCATCTCGTTGCTCTCCTCTTCCTCCTCACGGGCGTGTTCCAGCGCAACCCCAAGCATTGCACATAGCGTGTAGTAGGCATCGTTTCCTGCGTTGTGCAGGTTCTTGCTCGAAATCCCGAGATCGTTGAGGACAACACCGAGCCCTCGTCCGTTGGTTGTACCCCGCCAGGCTTGGTGGATTTCCTGGGTATCGATAGGTTCAGCAAGTTCTGTGAGGACTCGCAGGTCGATCCCCAATGTTCCGAGATAGTTGATGTCTTGGTTCACGTCGTGTCCGACGATAACGATATTTCGTTTATCATTCAAGTACGGGTCTAAAATGGCCATGATTGACTCTCCAGTCTGTGCCTCGCGGGGAAATGTGCTTTGTCTAGAATTTGGTTAGCAACTTGTAGTTCATAAATTTATAAATGAGATGGTGTCCTCACCCAAAGTTGAAATCGTCAGGACAACCTTTGACAAACTCGTAATTTCGCAATCCCGAGTATTCATAGATTCGAAGATGATGAGGCTTGATCATTGGCCACCAACCCCGCCCAACAGAGTCAGGGTCGACGCCTTTGATGTCTCTGGTATCGAGAACTGCAAACCCAATTTCAGAAATCGGGTTTGGCTTTCTTTCGATGGCTTCAACATCAACACAGATGAAGACGACGTCATATCCACCCGGGTCTCCTTGTAGGCCAAGATAGCCCAGCGTGTTGCGAAGCATCTGATCTCTGTGTCGCTTCTTCCTTGCAGCCTTGTCTGGATTTCCCTTTTTCGGGACGAAGCCGGACTTAACGACTCGCATCTTGGACTTCCAGTTCAACTGCTCACGTGGAGTTGCCTCCTGGAATGCCTTGACGTCGTCGGGGTTGATGGAGGGCCATGGGCGGACATCGAGGGAGGTCTCTTCCTGGGATCGTCGCAAGTATCGGGGGCGTGGGCTATCTCCCTGATCAAACTGTAGGTAGAACTTGTCGGTGTTGAGTCCAGCAGGTATTCTGAGCGAAGTGTCCAGCTCGAGGTTGAGTTCTTCCAGAAAGACTTCGAACTGAGCAGAGGGAACTAAAAGATAAGGGTCCCTGGCTGGCTCTCCTGGATCGTGGAGATAGAAGCTTGCTCAGTTAGCACCAAGAATCACATGGTAGAGAATATTCTTACAAGTCCCAGGTTCTCTCGTACAAAATTCTCGTAAAGTATGGTTTCGCCTGTGGCATGGTCAGCTGCTGATGTAGGACGGTATGATAATGTGCAACACATACACGAGGCCTGTTGACTTTGCCGATGAAGCGCTCAGGGTACGACACCATGACCTTGAGTGGACAAAATTTGAAATCCTTGTGCATAGGCTCTCCGATGCGAAACTGGGAACAGTCCAAGGCTCTCGCCTTGTCAGCTGCGAGTCGACGAACTCTGGCAGCATAGGCAGTGTCATGAACCTGTTGTTGAACTGGGTGTTCTGCAGGGAGTAGACCATCCTCCTGAGCGACCCAGTCATCACTCATCACCATGCCAAAACTGTTTGCGGGGTGGCCTTTGGATAATTCCATCAATACGGCTTTGCCATCGTCATCTTGTGCAGCATCCTCTGGTTCATCGACGAGTTTCACGCCCCGGCCTAGAAGCAGCTGCAGCTTCTCCAGGCGCGCTTCAAGCTCCGTCATGGGCAGTGTCTTCCTTGAACGTGATTAGTGAGAATACGAGAAGCGAACGTAGAAAGCGGTGTTCAAAGAGAAAAGGATTCAGAAGTTGTGGTGATGCTCAGTGAAAGGCCATGTTAGAAGGTAAAGCTGGAAAGGTGGAAGCCTTCTCAGAGGCAGGTGTAGTATGCAGTAGTGATGCGGAGGGGAAGTGGGAAAGAGGTGTGTAAAGGGAGCAAAGAAAACAGTAAATGCGCCTTTAGTCCCCATCAGTCAATAGTAGATAAAAGTTTAGGATGAGCCTATTGAAACCCGTTTAGAAACAATATTGCCGGTTGTTGATAAGCAAATATTTGGTTTACACTGCGAGGGGCGGATCAGCAGTGTAAATCTGCCCCTCCAACTACGGTTGTCTGCATGAATCTTGTACAAATAATGTCGTGATATAAAAACGCCCACCCAACCTACCCACAAACACAATGGCAAACATAGATAGCTGCACATGCACCATTCCCTTTACTTTGACTTGTAAAACTATGCCAAGTTAGCAGGTTACTCATGTCCAAGATGGCAAAACTTACCTCGTCCGCTTCCTCTGGAGATACTTCCGACACCTCCGATTGCTTATTGTCCACAAGGCCCATTCGTGTCCATCTCATCTTGAACCAAAAGTCTCGTCTATCACCCCCAAGAGCTCCCGAAAGTAGCTGCTTCTTCATATCTCGCACAAACGTATTGTACAGTCCGGGCTCTTCAAGACTGATAAGTTCCTCTCGCATCACACCCAGACATTCCAGGGCTCGCTCGTATTTCGCGTCGCCAAAACTCTCCGTGATGAATCTTGAAACAATCTCGCCCATTTGTTTTGCTGCGTCTTCAATTTCAGAAACCTCTTCAGTTGCGGCAAGCATTTGCTTGAACTCGGGTACCGCGTTGTCGGGGTTAATGTCGCCCTTCTTCTCTTCACCCAGAAGGGCGTCCACGTCAAGACCCGAAATGGGCTTGGCAATTTCTCTGCCTCGCTTGCCCTTGACCTTGGGTGGTACTGTTATGCTTCGTTAGCGGCGATCTGTATTCAACCCAGGAAGATACGAGCCTTTCTTGACATCTGCTAATTCAACAAGAGTATCCACCTTGCTCTGAACCTTTTCAATCAGGTCTTGTGGTGGTAGGGCAAATCGCAGCAGTGTGGGTGGGATGTCTGATACTGGCTTCTCGGGATATACTGCTCGTGTTTTCACAGCATGGTTTATTCGGTGAATGGTAGGATTGAATGTCTCATCGATGGGAACGTATTCAGCCGGGTCACTACTAGAGTTAGTGATGGAAAGAATCAACCCCGAGTCAGCCATACCCATCATCATCCAAGCCGTATGTCGATAAATCCATGGCATCGACATAATCGCCGATGGCATCGTTGAGCTCGTCTGTGGGAAGAAGCCGATGGTCCTTGGTGACCGTTTGGCCAGTGACCGTAACCACCCTGTCCAGGGGTGGGAACTGGTAGCTTCGAATATCTTCTGCAAAGGGCAATGGAATGTCGTAAAGACACTCCATATCTGGTTCCATGCCGGGCGCCAACAACACCAACAGTGGTTCTTTGCCATCTTTGGTCACGATTCGAGCAATCGCATACGACTCAAGTTCGGAGAGCGCCCATACAAGCGACGAGAGAGCAAGAGCTGATTTTGCATCAAATTTACGAGCTATTGTCACGCAGGTTTCGCCGAGGTTGAGAAAGGGTTCATACTGATACATCGTGAGCAGAAGAGAAGTGCAATAGTCATGGACAAACATACCTTTGCGCAGGGGATGAAGCCAACGATCGAGAAGCTCTTTTGTGTATCAATCTTGGTGATATTGTGTTCCGACTCGCTGATATGCACTGCTGTTCGGCCGTATTCGAAGCCCTTGGCGAGGTCATCGAACTCAACGTCTCGCTTTCCGCCTGGGGCATCGGGGTCATTGACCTTGTACGAGCGAGCTTGCTTGACTGCAGAAAACTCAATGCCTTCCATCTCGTCACCTTCAACCTGCTGCGTAGCCTCAGATTCGGGACCACCTTCTGACTTGAAAACCACTGTACTCGCGGTCAAAGGTCGCGCCAGATGAGTCTTGAAGTATCTCTCAACATTGATGCTCAAAGCAGCTGGGAAGGTTTGGGGATCCCCAAGAGTAAGAGCGCCGTCATATGTTTTGTAGGGCTTCACTGCTTTGATTCGGGGAGTGTCGAGCTCGTCGATGGCCTCGGCAATAGTCGCAAAAACACCGTCTTTACAATCATTGACAAGCGACCTGAGGGCTTTCTCATTTTCTTCCTATTGATCGTCAGTTGTGCAGTCTGAGAAATGGCACAAGTTGCATTGACCTTTGTGCCCGGTTTATCTTCTTCCTTAAAGCCATAGTCCGGATCATCAAAGTCCACACCCCTGTAACATGTTAGAGCTGTGTCGACGAACCACAACATCAACCTACAGAACAGTGAGCTGGATGTCGGAGTCGTTCATTTTCTTGGAGATTTCACTCAAATCATCCACATCCATTGGCCCTTGACCGTCGGTAATTAGAAAGATCTTTCGATTCCACTTGAGCTTCTTGGTGAACGTGTCCATCATGTCAACAGCGAGAACAATGGCCGAGATGGCATCCCCGGACCATGTGCTGCTCGGTTTCACGGTGGATTGTAGGCTCCTCAATGATGCCATTGTCATCGGGCCCATTTCCTGCAGAACTGCGATGTTCTCATAGCCATCGTCATCTTGTAGCTTGTTGTCGGTTTCGTCGGTCCTCAAGCCCAACACGCCAACGCACAGCGTCTTGCGGTTCGCCGCGACAATATCTGTGATCTTATCCCATACATACTGCATACTCCAGTCCAGATCTGATTGTGATCTCCCACTGTGAGTCTGGGCCATAGTGGACCCCAGGTCCAAAATGAAGATGGTTGCTTCTTTCTCTGCCATTTTAAAGACGATTCACGTAATGTAGAATAAACTTGTCAAGAACGAAGACGAAAGCTGGGCCAAGTCGCGCTTTTTAAAAAGAGTGACAATCGCGACCGGTTTCTCAGTGAATCCTGGTATTGTTTAGGCAGAAGGCCCAGGCTGAAGCTGTAAGATGAGATCCACAAAACGCGTATAGTGTCGCGAGATCACGTGGTAATGCCATCTATTAAACACACATGGAACTTGAGTTCGGGCTTAGGATGAAGATTATCTATGGAAATTTGTCTTGTACTATATACAAAATTCCCATGAATTTATTCAACAGTACCAACGTAATTCTCAATAAAGATATCTCGTGACATTTGCGCCGCATGAATATTAGAGTTGCGCACGCTTCTATGATCGACATATTTCTTCGTAATTGTGTGGCGGTCTAGGAAGAAAAACATGTAAAAAGATCCGAATATGATGTTTTACGAATAGACGTCAGTCTAAATATTAAATATGTTTAAGAATGGAAGTGTATGGAATAACCTGCTACGCGATCACGTGATCCATAATGATTCATCAAATGCCCAGTCTGGGCTTGGAAACACCTCAATCAGACAACTTGATTCACGTCATAAACCTCGCTTGCCGTCAAAAACACAGCAACAATGGCAAGCACAGTGAAGGCGGTGGTCTTCTCTCCAGCCCCTTACCACATCATCACGTAAGGCTTGTCAACTTGGCAATGGCACAAACATGGGCTGACTATATTCCAGCTATGGAACCCTCCTAGGAACGACCTTCTTCCATGTACGCATCTGACACCATATTATAATCTCTTTCTGCTTGCTAACAACTCGATAGACATTTATCAATGGCACCGTAATGTTCAGGACGGCTGACCGTCAAAACTTCTCAGCCATCCAGCAAAGGCTCTTCCCCTACTACTTTGGCATGCAAGTCGCCCTGCCTGGTATTCTAGCACTGACGTTCCCCGGAAACTCCCTGATTGGTCTTTCAAATGGTCCTGCTGGCTTGGTATCGGAGTTTGCTCGTTGGCATTCCCTGTTGCCCATCGGCATCATGGCTCTGACTGGCGTTATCAACCTGGCTGTCTTCCTACCCATGACAGTTAAGATTATGAAGCAGCGACGTGGTCAAGGTATGCCAAGCAGACCCTCGAGTTGGTTAAAACACCATGCTAATCGGTTAATAGTCAAGCGGGATGGCAAGGAGTGGTACGCTGAGGGTCCTCATTCAGACGAGATGAAGGTTCTGAACAAGAAGTTCGGTATTATTCATGGCGTCTCATCTCTGCTCAACCTGTCTACTTTCTTCGCGGCTGTTGCATACGGTTTCACTCTTGGTGGTCGCATAATGTCCGTTGCCGACCTTGCTTGATCGACATTGATTGAAACGCGAAACTGGTCCAAGATGCCAACACTCTTCTCGATTTAGTCTAACCTCTATATAGTATACCGTTCAACGACGGCAATCTAGTATTATGTCTATTCATTGTATCATAATTCGTTGAATTCCCGGGTATAGTCCTCCAAACAATGCGCTCACTGACATCCGTGACATGTGAACCGATGCAGCTCTCAGCGCGATCGACATCTGCTTGTGTTCTAAGGTCGCCATGGTCCAGAAGCGTGGTGAAGATTTCCGTGAAACGCGCGAAGGTCCTGCTTGGCCTTTTCGAGTTCCTCAAGACGTCGGGCCTTGAGCTCCTCCTCATTGGTGACAGGCTTGGCTCGGCGCTGGTTGGCTTCCATCTGACCCTGGATAGTCCAGCGTCCGGGATGGCGGTCAAGCATGGCCTGAACGTCGACTTCGTCGAGTGGCTTAGGGAAAACGCGGTTGAGGACAGGGATGGGCTTGGCTCCGACGCCGGAGTCGAATTCAGCCTTGAGACCTGGTGACGAAACTGGGGTTGTCTCGGTGGACTGGGTCTTGTGGATGGCAGTGGTGAAGTAGCTGCCGGCGTTGCTTGGGTTGGCAGCGACGCTGGTGGGCGCGGCTTGGTTGAGAGTCATCTTGTCGATTGTGGGAGTGATGTGTAGTGGTGATGATGTGTGTAGGTGGCTGTAGTGAAGACTGGTGGATGTGGTTTGGTAGATGGATAGAATGAGTTTACAGTATGGGAGGAAGTGTCCTTTTATATGTAGAGTTGTGGCCAAGGTGTAAATTTGGGTTTAAAAGAATGATGATGTGCTCTTCGGGTCAGCTGCTGTGGTATGCTGATGTATCGTATAACTGTCTCCTGAGTTTACCTCGCTTGACAAGTCAGCGGCACGGTTATGGTGGAAGAATGAAAGAATTTAAAATAAAAAAAATCATCTGCGCTCAAGTTACGTTCGAGTCTCTCTGTATTTATAATTACGTAGGTACCATAGCTGACCCAGCTTTAAAAGTTCTCAGCTCCTTGTGGAAACCCTTTAGTCTGCAGCCGTGGAGAATCAAGGGGATCTAGCTTCAGGGTCCACGGCGCCACTCTGGATACGGGAGCAGCCAGAGCGGTGAATGGAAGTTGTATCCCGTGCTTCCGTAACGAGTGTCGGTCTGTCAGGACAAAGACACGGACGTTAAGCGAGTAATTGCACGGACGGACGTAGCAGTTATCTCCAGAGAGACGAGACGGGAAATTTTATAGAGCAGAAAAGGTGGAATTCTAGAAAACCCACCGATGACGATGGAGGCTTGCATTACTCGTAGGGCCGAGTTGGCGAGCCAATAGCAATCGAGTCCCTTTCCCTGGAAAAAATGCATACTAGACTATGTAGTAGGTACTCATAAAAGCCGTGGAGAAATATTTTTGGAGAGAACTTGGTCGCCACATGGAAGCGCTCACAGCTCTACAGCCGGAATCTCTTCTTCGGGCCAATCCTCCGGGAATTGAAACCTGGGAATGGCAGCCATTGCACGGAAACGTAGAGAGATTGTCGATCGAACAACTTATGCAAAACAAAATCGAGTCATTCTGCAGGCTTCTTCCAAGTTACATTCAAAGTCCATGCATCTACCTACCCTACATCTACCTAATGAACTTGAAGTTTGAAGGAGAAAAACGTATTTTTTTAATTAGCATGTTGACTTGAATTCGGAATCCAATTACCCCTTAGTATTTGAGTCATGATGAAGGCCTTTGAGCCACAAATTTCGTGACTATTACAACCTTGCAGTTCTTCATGACCTCTCAGTATCTTTGACTATCCTCATGACTAAGCACAATTCCCCGAGTCAGAACCACAAAGGTCACCACGATTCAAGTACCTAATTCAACTAACTGAACACTTTGTCGATCAAACAAACCAGTTTCATATCTTCTTCATCTAGACCATAACAAGGATGGCAACAACACCGAAATATATCAGCGGAGATGCTGGTGCGATAAACGAGTTCATTGACAAATTCGACGTGAGTCATTTATCATGTACACATGCATGAGCATGCAACTAAACTTCTTCTATAGGTCTTTCTCCTCGATTGTGATGGTGATAGTACTCTACCATATACGTTGGATTAACGACTGACTCGTATAGGTGTTCTCTGGTCTGGTGATCATGTATACGAAGGAGTTCCAGAGACAATTCAGTTTCTGAGATCCAAAGGTTAGTCTGCCGTACACACGGTTCGAACGGAGGCTTATGTCAATATAGGAAAGAGAACGGTTTTTGTAACCAACAACTCAACAAAGTCTCGTGATGAGTACCTCAAGAAACTCACTGGCCTTGGTATTCCAAGCGACAAGGATGATGTGTTTGGCTCTAGCTATTCTGCTGCCATCTACATCTCTCGCATCTTGAAGCCACCTCAGGGCAAGCACAAAGTTTTCATCATTGGAGAGTCAGGAATTGAGAAGGAACTCGAGTCTGAAGGTATCGCCCACGTTGGAGGTACAGACGAGGCCTTCCGACGGGATATCACAAACGAGGATTTCAAGGGCATAGCTGATGGCTCACTGCTCGACCCTGAGGTGGGCGTTGTGCTCTGCGGTCTTGACTACCATGTCAACTACCTCAAGTACGCACACGCTATGCACTACGTCAAGCGTGGAGCCATCTTCCTCGCTACCAATGTTGACTCGACGTTGCCTATGCATCACAACTTCTTTCTTGGAGCGGGCTCTTGTCATATCCCCGTTGTTCATGCTACAGGACAGCAACCTTTAGCTCTCGGAAAGCCCAGCCAGGCCATGATGGATGCTGTTGAGGGCAAGTTTCAGCTTGACCGCGCTAGGACGTGCATGGTCGGCGACCGACTCAACACAGATATCAAGTTTGGTATTGAGGGCCGACTAGGTGGAACTCTGCACGTGTTGACTGGCGTGAACAAGAAGGAGGATTGGGAGAAGGAGGACGCTATCGCCGTACCCTCGTTCTATGCCGACAAGTTTAGCGACCTTAGACTGGCGGAGAAAACGCAGTAGACGATTGTAAACCACCACATAGATTATAGACTGCCTATACAGTTACATCCACCACTTCTATGCCCTCACCAGGTGAAATACCACCATCACTCTGATTAGGAATAGACCGTTTGATCTCACAAGATAAAGAATTCAAATTGCTACCTGCATGGGGAGCTTCTTCATGCCTGTTTCTTGCTTTCCACTCTTTTGGCGAGATCGCTGGTTCGGATGACCTTGGGTTGCTGAATAGGAGTCTTGTATGGCTTTGTGGACTTGGGCAGAAACATGCCGACGTGCTTCTGATATAACGGATATTCAGAGTACTTGCCAGTAGTGATGAGCTCGGTGAGCCAAGTAGAGCCCTGAAAAAGTAGAATCAAGGAGGCAGAGCCGGCCAAAGTATAGCTGTAGATGTTCTTGGTAGCGAAGCAACTCCACTGGTATAGCACAAACCAGATCAGTTGCTCGGCGGCAAAGTTGGGGTGTCTGCTGTATGCCCAAAGCCCTGAGGTGTTGAAGCCTCGGTCAAGATCGGCTTGGGTATAGCTGAATTCCTTGGGAACCTTGGCTTCTGCCTGATACTTATGCTTGGCCTGGTGGTAATCTAGTTGATGGTTAGATTTGTTCGACGTGAGAGTGCACGGAATACTCACCCCACTGCTGACCATCACTAACCCACTCGCTATAGACAAGGCCTACCATAATGGCAAAGTAGGCAATGTCGCCCGTAGTGACGTTGGGCTCAAATTTGGTCGAGAGCAGAATCGCATATGCAGGAACGCATGAGAAAGCAAAGAGCAGAACACTCTGAATGAACGATATGAAGGTGACATTGAAGAGAAAAAAGATGAAGCCAGGGACGTATTTCTGAACGATTTCCCTACAAGATACATGTAAGCTGCATGAACCGTCACGAGTGGGTGGTCAGCATACCATCTATAATCTTCAGATCCCCGTTCGTAACCACCCTTGCGCCAGTAATTGAAGGTCAATCGGCACTGCAACACAAGCGTCAGCAAGTCGAAGAGTGTGAATAGATAGGGTCCAAGCCACTCACACTCCAAAGAGTTGTAGCAACCGCAATAAGATCGACTCGTGAAGACGGTACACCAGCAAGACGCGCCCAGACCGAAAGATGGATAACGTAGAGGTTTGGGAGGATGCTCCACATGCGGTCGACTTGGGAGTAGTTCTTGTTGATCTCAGAGACGACGAGAAAGACAAAACTGAGAGCGAGAGAAACTGCAAATGCGGAGATGAGAGGGTTCGTATCAATGTACAACTGCCGTAGCCCGGAAGTGTTGGCGATGTTGTTGAGAACCTGTCCAGGAAGAGCACATAGCTCTGGAATGAACGGTTCGACTGTCTTCGCGTAGTCGGCGCAGTCCTCGATGGACTTAACAGATGGAAGAGCCATGCTTTTTGGTTTAATCCGATGCAAAGATTGATGGTTGAAGATCAATCTTGACTAGTTTAAACGCACAAGTAGTGTTTTAATACTTGTGCTTGTGTAAAGCAGTTGGAGATACATAGCGTCATAGACGTGGCTTTGCCTGGCCAGCGGATGCAGCCGTTGTGGCTAGTGGTCGACCCGCCTGTAAGCCACTGAAGAGGCTTGAATCGACCTATGGAGTACCTAGGTAATTTTCAACGTGAAATCTTCCTCTGTGCGATAGGTCAATCCCAAGTTTACTCCGTTTTCCTCCTCCATCGTGAACATCATGAGAGTGAGATGTTGGCTCAGGGCGTGATACATTATTGGCGCAAACAGAATACCTCTTCCTCATAATCAGCAAGCAAACTCATTGAAGAATATGACCGCGAATCGTTGTTACTATAACGCGTCTTACCACTGATGTTTGGCAAGTCACTTCTCCGTGCCGTGCCTGCCCCGGTGCAGAAGCTCAGCTGTATTCAAAACCTGAGGCAACTCTTCCCTTCCCGTAATCGCTGCAACGGTCAAGTGCATCACAACAGAGTACAAACAACTGCATCATCCCGAAGAACAAATACGCCCAAAATGAGAGTCCTCTGTGTGGCTGAGAAGCCCTCTATCTCCAAGGCCGTGGCTACCATCCTTTCTGGAGGCCGTCCTGAAACAGCAAGTAACCTCTCTTGCTCCTGAGCCGGTCCAGAAGATCTGATGCTGACTCAAAGTTTGTGTATAGCACAATACACGAAACAAGTATATCAAGAACTATTCCTTCGACTTCGACTTCGGCCAGCAACTAGGCAGTTGCTCCGTCACCATGACCTGTGTTACTGGGCATCTGACCACTGTCGACTTTACCCCCGAGTACAAGAACTGGTATCAACCACCTCCAGAGTCTCTCTTCAACGCTCCTATCATTACGAGTGTCAGCGAGGTAAGAACGCCTTTTCTTGCCTGCTATCATTTAATGTTAAGCCCTTCAAGGACAAGAAGACAATTGCCCAAAACTTGGAATCCCAAGCTAAATATGCCCAAGTTTTGGTGATTTGGACCGATTGTGATCGGGAAGGCGAACATATTGGTCATGAAATTGTTGAAGCTGCTCGAAAGGGTAAGCCTAACATTCGAGTTTTCCGGGCAAGATTCAGCAACGTCGAACGAGCGTACGTTACTCTTATCCCATTCTTATAAACAAGGTAGCTGATTACAATAGCCATGTTCTCTCGGCGGCCAGAAACCTGTCCACCTTGGATGAGAAACAAGTCAACGCTGTAGCCACAAGAATCGAGCTAGATCTTCGTATTGGATACGCATTCACGCGCTTTCTCACAAACAATTTGCGCACTCTGGGCGGTCCAATGGAAAAGCTAACTCTGAGCTATGGTTTGTCTCCTACCTCAAAAATCAAAATGTGATCCCCGCTGACTACCAAGGCTCGTGCCAGTTCCCAACACTGGGCTTCGTCGTGGATCGTTACTTTCGAGTCAAAAACTTCGTCCCGGAACCGTTTTGGGGCATAAAGCTAATGCATAGCCGAGACGGCAAAAAGATCGACTTCTTCTGGTTGCGGAACAGGCTTTTTGATCGAATGTCAACAGTTGTTCTGTACGAAAGATGTCTCGCTGCCAAAACAGCAACCGTGACCAAGGTTCAGGAGAAGCCTACCCGAAAATTCAAACCTCTTCCTCTTACAACAGTTGAATTACAGAAGGCTGCAACACGGTTGCTTCAAATGACTGGACAGCAGGCCATGACCCTCGCCGAAGGCCTCTACAACAAAGGTTTCATCAGTTACCCCCGAACGGAGACTGATCGTTTTGATCGAGGGATGAACCTCAGAGCACTGGTTGAAAAACATACCGTCGATCAGAGATGGGGTCAATTTGCGCAAGGTCTTGTAAATGGTGGTTTCCAACAACCAAGAGAGGGAAGACATGATGACAAGGCACATCCACCTATTCATCCTATCACCTATGCCTCGCCCTCGGTCTTGAGCTGGGATGAAGCTCGATTATACGAGTATGTCACTCGCCGGTTTCTCGCCTGTTGCTCAGACGACGCCAAAGGTATGGCCACTGATGTCGAGCTCGAATTTGGAGAGGAGCGCTTTAACGCCCATGGGGTTATTGTTCTTGAAAGGAACTACCTCGACGTATTTATTTACGAAAAATGGAACAACACGGTGGAACTGCCAAAGTTTACTGAAGGGGAGCGTTTTCAACCAACAGAATGCATGATGACAGAAGGGAAAACATCACCGCCAAACTTTCTAACCGAAGCTGACTTGATCGCTCTTATGGATGCCAACGGGATCGGCACAGATGCTACCATGGCTGAGCATATTCAAAAAATTCAGGACAGAGAATACGTCGCTACAATCAGCAGGTCAGGTCAGGCACCGGCAGACGAGGATGAATCAGACCTAGGTCCATCTACAAGAGGTCGTGGGCGTGGAAGCCGAGGTGGTAGAGGTGGACGTGGGCGTGGAGGAGCATCTGCATCAGGGGGCCGGGGTGGCATCAAAGTGTTCGTCCCTACACAGCTTGGAGTGGCCTTGATCCTGGGGTTTGACCGAATGAACTTCGAGACAAGTCTAGGCAAGCCGTTTCTCCGTAAAGAGATGGAAATCAAGATGAAGGCTATTTGTGAAGGCCGTACGAATAAGGAGGCCGTACTACGAGAGAGCCTGGCTCAGTACCGCCATGTGTTTGGGCAGTCGCAAGAGAAACTAGGGGTTCTACGGATGGTATGTTCTTATCAAACAACACAAACGGTTCCCGTGTCACTGACCACATCAACTAGGCATGCCGTGAATTCGTCTTTGCTACATGATACTTCGGACCCTCGGGTTTCAGGGCACGTAGACCCTTAGTCGATGCCACATTCACATCTTGGAACCCAGTTAATCGTTCATGATTTCGGTTGGGGCTGGGTTGCCAACCTTGGAAGCTGACGACATATCCAAAGCGCCTGCACCCCCATTGTCTCATTTGTGGGTCGTGAGGCTTTTGGAACTCGACCCCGATTTGAAGCCTATCAGCCGGTGGACCAATGCACACGTACGATCCGAATGATGTGATTTGGACATCTTCAACGATGGCCTCGAAACATGGCGGCGGCGTATCAAACCACCCCTCAATTAAGATGTGCTTGGCAGCGGGGTGAGTGCAGCTGTAACCATGTGTAAGCATGGAAGCATGAGCCTGCTAAACTCGGTAACATACAGGGAAGCGTTGTGTGTCAACCGCCTGGTTGGGAACGAATGGATGAGGTCTCTCAGTGTGCGGAGCGGGATAGACCGGGATCGCTCACAACGCGGGAATCACTGGACATTGCAATCCCCCCGCACGATGCGATATCGTAGCCTCGGGCTTTAGGGGCGTGGGGCAACGGACGGGATTGATGAAGCGAGCCTGTGTGGATTCCCTGTTCCGTTCTACCTACATACGTTTCTGATGCGTGGATAAGCGTCTTACTCGAGAGATGTCCACGGTGCAGCGCCGTCCAACGTGGGGTTCTGTTAATGGATGATGGATCACATAGACACCTAAAGAAGGATTTCCTTGATTCGATGAAGCATCAAGGAGGGGATGATTCGCAGCCGTCGGCCGGCCGATGCCTCCACCATCCGAAGCAGACATCCTGTTGGGCGACGATATCGGCATGAGGGAAAAGGTGACCAAGTACGGCCGGCATTAAGTACAGCATCGTGAGTCCAATCATGGAGAAGGATCTTGGCAACGTGATGGTTGCACATCATCAGGGACGGCTTCTGAATACTTGGCACTGCAATCCTGATGCATTTTGCAAGTAAGGAGTGCGCGATGTCTCCATGGACCAGGATTCAGCCATCGATAGCAATACAAGACCCCAAGAATGGCAGCGATTACATAGGATTGGCCAGTAATCACATGGTATAGAACGCGAACGCATGGTGGGATAGGGCTTAACATTGATACTTGGGATACTTCGGTCAAGCCGTGGTGAGCCCGCTGGTGTCCTATCTTTGGAGCCAGTAAATTGGGGCTGTTGTTCACCTTGACAAGATCAGTGTCAGGCGCCCGCAATTACACAAATGGTTATGCCAGAGTGAGGGCCGTATGAGAACATCTCAAATACGGTACCACGGGAACAGACAAGTGTGCGCCCATTCCTTGGATACGGCTTGATAAAAGCACGCCCCCATCACGCACGACGTGAAAGAACACGGGATGCCACAGTCGGGAGGCTTGGGTTCGCCGGCAGCGTGCCTCTCTGCATGCTTCTAGCCCTACACACTTGGGAGCAAAAGGTTTGGACCAGCACGCAGGTACGTGTAAAAATGGCACACAATAATTTCCAGAATTTCAGGGTTTGTGAGCTTATTGCTTTGTCTCAGTCCTTGCTCTGAATCAAGGGCTCACTAATTAAACAACCAGACAAGTTAGGGCATGGACGGTCTTGAAATTGGTCCGGGTGTTAGTTGGTGCATTACAACGGCCATGACTCTTATATCCAAGGAACTCATTACCCCTGTCGATGAATGCTGAAAGGGCCCGCTGGGTTCCGAAGAAACCCACACAGAGAGCAGCATTGGACACAAAGACTCATAACTTTTATGGTAGGTTTATACCACAAGACGCGTGCGTTATTCTTGCATGAGCTGCGTACATATGTCAACGCATGGCTATTCATGGGTGTCCCTGCGATGCATGTCATGACAACCATGTTTCATAAGCAACAACAGACTGCCATGACGCATATACATAGGTTTTCCCCTGGTTGAGTCATCATTCTGATGAATCAATCCATCAGTGAAAGCAAGCAAGCAACGTAAGGACTCAGACCTACGATGATGGGTGGATGGCGCGCAGGCTATCATCATCTGATGGAAACAGGTTGAATCGCCAACCACTGCTCTATGCCAGCACTAACACAACCTTACCCCAATCTCCCGGGCTCCGTGGCCTTGGGCGCTGGCCGAAAGGGATCAGCATTGCTTAAGGTGCGATACGTACCTCTTACACGGTTAGTGTGACGCTGGCAGCAAAGCCACAACTAAATTAATCGAACCCCAGACTTTAAGAAAATGGGAGAACTGCCCATCAAGCCCAGCACTCAGAGCCAGCCAACGTCGGCACGGGGTCCATCACCTGGGTCCTGTTTGAAGCCTGGGAACGCACAATGACAATCGATTCTGGCGTCGCGTTAGTTAGACGCGCCGTTCCAGGCTCTGAGGTCGCATATCTCTCTCTTCATGTTGCATACCAGGAAGTGATGCCCTCTATGGGCCGAAAACCCCCGATGTCTGGTAATAAATGTAGCGGGACCCGCACTCGCACCCTGCCTGCATTCACCGGGTTTCCTTTGTTGACGGATTAGTTCAAGCCTTCATCTTTTGTCATGATCCGGAAGCTGGTCCGACATTCGATCCTATAGAGAACGCGCGGAACCGGAGAAAGGAGTCAATAGCAAGGAGCCCGAGCCAGGCAGTGGACGCAGTGCTGAACTACCGCTGGGGCATGAAACGGGATTTTATTTCGTCTGGCTGGTCCGGCTGGCTTCCCCGTGTGCGCTGGCACGGGTCCTCTCGTTTCCCTAGGCTACCGACACCTTGGAAATTGTAAAACATGAAAACAATTTCACATGGACCAGCAGAGAAAAAGGAGAGAAGAAGGGGATGAAATTCCTTTACGTGTTGGGTTCGTTCTAGGGCTCTTCTTCCATTCATCCATGGCTTGGTTGGGTTGTCTTACAGCACCCCCAAAACACCAATATCACTCCGATGCGAGTGCATATCTCGTATCACTCTATCAGTAGTCGCATTCCCTCTACAACCTTATCAGCAAAGCCACTGTTTGAACTAGACCAACGCCCTCTCTCAGCATCCATCACCAACAAAAACATGGGGGACTGTTAAGATGATGGACACTTGGCTTGTTTGGGCTGTGGCTGACTGCGATTGCTGGCGCTGCAGGGTGTGTTCATAGTAACCAAGGTGTTTGCGCTGCGTCCTTACTCTTTTGGGAGAGAGTACTTCAAATTCGCACCCACCTTTGTTTGCACCACATTTTTGCCCCCCGTGCCTCCCAAATGCGCCTATCCCTAACCTAGACTCAGCACACGCAGCAACAAGCTCGGGCTGGGAATTGCCTGCCAGGGCACCATCAGGTCTCTTTCGCGATACTGCAAGTACGTACCTGACGACTCACACGGGTTCACCTGCCCTTGGCTGTGTGGTCATGTACTTCTATCTAGGCTTCCCTTTCCCTCCCTCTCCTTTCCTTTCTTCTTCAAACAACAACAACACCACTAAAGAAACACCAAGATTCGTATTAGAGTCTCTTGTCACAGTCCAGATCATCACGCCAGCTCTGCCCAGGCCTGCCATACTATCGCCATATTTGCCAGCAACTCGTCTTGCCAGCGCCTCTTACATCCGCCTTCTGAACTAGGTACGTACCTGATCTGACGCAGTGCACCGATCGCGGTGACTCGATCACGAGCCCTACTCCCATGACCACAACTTCTTTTCGTCCTCATCAAGCTCGGCGTGACAAAAATCGCGTCGTATAATATACCCTTCTCATCAAAACCAAACCCGCTGACCATCGCCGTCCTCGCACAGACTTGCTCGTTCGGAAGCGCATACAAGACCGATACTAGGTAATCATGGCTACCATGGCAGCGGCTACTCGTGATATCTCACAGGCCTCCTTGAGCCGAGACAACTTAACTGCTGTAGCGGCTCGGAGTGTCCCTGCGACTGTGACACCATCTCAAAAACCCCTTCCTACTCCCCCCAACTCCATCTCCCCCAACCTGCCACCTCACGGGCTCAAGGCGCAACTCCAGAAGGCCAAACTCGAGCCTATCGACTCAGACTTGGACCTTCACGAGTCTTCTGACCGACTCCGGTCTATTTCGCCTGCTCTCGAGGCCTCGGGTGCCATCACCGCCTCTCTTCTCGCCAAATACCACTTGCCAGAGATCTTGCTCCACCACGGCCCCTTGGCAATCAGGCACATTATGGGGTACCTAACCACATCGGTTCCTGGATTTTCTGGGATTCCCCCGACAAAGGCACGAAGACTGGTTGTGGGAGCTTTGGAGGGTCGAGGAGGTGAAGGAGGCGGTCAAGCTGGAGAGGTGGAATTTGAAAAGGTGGGATGGGGCCGATGGGACGCTCGTAAGCGAGGACAGCCTTCGCGACACCGCCAGGGAACACCCCCTTCCTCCTACGGCGCGGGCATCCCCATCAACAAGAACGGTGGAAGGAGTCAGGACCGAGCTCGAGTCAGCTCTGCGACGTCCAGTATTGGAGATTCGATTCAATACTCTCATGACGACCATGACATCTCCATGATGGAGCACGAAGCCGATAAAATGTCCATGGACGGATCCGGGTCCGCTTCATGCTCTGAAGCTCCCGACGATGATGTCGACATGAACGATGATCCTGAGGATGCGACCGACGACGAGGATTGGGCTGCGATGGGGGCTGCCGCTCTCCGAGCCGAGTCCTACCCCAACCAGGCGGCGGCCCAGATGGATCGTGGCCTTCAATCTTCTGCATATATCCCAGGTGGACTTCGCTCGTTCTCTGCCAGCTCTGGCATGGCTCGTGCACCTCAAACGCTGAACATCGACTTTTCGGCGTTGACGGGACCCTCTGACGCACAGGAGCGGGAGGCCGTCGAGGCCCTTCTCCAGCTCGGTTCTGTATAATATCTCTCTGCATGTGCGTGGCGTTTTGGGCTTTCGGGATTTCTGAAAGCATTTTTGGGTTGCGGCTGGTTGGGCTCAAAGGGAGGCCGTGTCGGCCCACATCCCTGACCGAGGCGGTGACCTCTGGATCAACATTTTATTCACGATGACACGGCTCTCTTCACGTTTTCCTTTCGGGGGTATGCTTCTCTTAATATCGGCTCGACTTTCTGGCGTCTTGGGATTCGGCGGCATTCTGTCACTACAGAGGCGGAAGAGTTATCGTCTTGCTGTTCAAGGTCAGCATATGGGTCAAGTTCCAAGAGCTGGGCGTATACCGAAATTTTCGCACGTGCCCACGACGGATCTTACAACACCTGGGTTTTATTTCTTTTATTGAGGGAACTCACGTTGGTGAAGCTTCGATTTCATCACTTGATCTTCCCGTCGCTCCATGGGGGCTGTTCGATTCTGACCCCGAGGCGCATGTACATGCTAGGAGTTTTCGGCTCCTGAGCGACACGACAACATCCTTAACGGGAAAGGCTGGCCTCTGATGTTGAGTCGTCTCCTTGGGGTATTTCCTTACGATACCCGGTTGCCCAAGTTTGGCTTTGCATCATAACCAGATCCTACCACTTCAACATGTGGAGGACTATGACGATGATTTTTATACCTTTGATGGGCAGTGGCTGCCAGTTTTGGGGCCTCATTTTTGCAATCTTCTCAACTCTTTGTTTAATCAACATATTATGGGCATTTCATGCGGGTAAGCATCATCAGATAGAGGAGGAAAAGGCCGGGATGGGTCATCTTGGATGGACCCTGGCACGCACGATAGGGATATGATATCATGGCTGGAACCAGTTGGGCTTTGACGCTGTATGCTCGCCCTCGTCTTCTGTATGCCGAGGGCACAAAGACTGAAAAAAGGAGTAAAATTATATTGGTGAGGGAAGGATTAGGTAGCTTCCCGTTCGTCAGTATCTGAAGCCTCGTGGGCTTTGCCAATGGAAGTTCTGATCTTTCCTTTCCAAATGGAGTGTCAATAACAATGACTGTAAAAGTGAACGCAAATATAAACGGGGGAAATTGGCTAATTCAAGACGTTCGGGAATAAAGGGCGTCTTTTGAAATTGGTTGAGAAGGTAGAGTCGTGGGTTGTAAGAACAAACGTTGATAGTAGACATGTGATGGCAAGATAAGAGCTTCAAGATGGGAATATCTTGATGGAGCATGTATGTTTATAGGATTGATAATTGAAACTTGAAATAAACTGAATTGAAAGGCAAAGCTAGTAGAAAGAAGAGATTTGAGGAGAAGTGAAGTCATTCGATTGAGATGGTGTCGATCATGGTCACGTGAGTAGTCATGCTTGAATCAATTTCTCAGACGACACTGCACTTCTTGGCCTGTTGTGTATGGTTTGAAACTAAGATCCACCTTGGATCGTCTAAATTGTTCCAGTCATTTTCGTTGGTAGATAACCAAGTTGGCGAGAGCGTTAGTCAGGGCTTTGTGTGAATTATACGGCCGGGTTTGACAATGTGAGAGTATATAGAGATTAATTTTATTCAAGCACCTGTGTTGGATGTTACGACTGAGAGAGAGAGAGCGAGAGAAAGAATTGTAACTATGCTTCGGCACTGATTATGGGTGTCTTACATCAAAAGACCTCAGGCTTTTAGTAAATTGACACTCTGGATTGATAGATGTTTGTTTAAGAGAATCTTTGCGACGTGCCGCAGGGTAACATGGTTGTGAATATGGGTGAGAAGAACAGAGAATGAGTATTGCAGACGGCATCTACAATAGAGTGTTTATGCTATGTTAGTGTATCCATAGTATTGCGGTGAAATAGTTGAGCAGGTATTTCTGTAATTGATGGGCTGATACTACACCGGTGTTATTCCATTATCAAGATATGTGAAACTCATACGAGGACTTGCTCGTTCGTGTATTAAGCATAGATGATGATCTTACACATTATCTAGTGCACTCAGTATAGTCAATGCCAAGTGAGCTTAGCTATTGATCTCGGACACGAAGCCTCACGAGGCAATGTCATTGTACCAAGGCCATGGGCGTTGGACAATGACTTTTGGCTCTTGTACGGATGGTGCACGTTGCTTTCTCCCATACCAGCACCGCGGCTTGACACAGGATGAAGCGATGAAGAACAAGGCCTCGAGAGGCTTGGCTACAAAGCTTGAGCAGCAAGCTTATGTTGGCAAGACCGGGGAAATAAAAGAGCGGATTGCACTGCCACGTTTGTCGTCATCCCAAGACCTTGGCGCGGAAAGGGGTGGGATGCTTGGACGGAGAGCGATTCTCGGCTTTTTCTTGGAAGTTTCTTGGCTAGTCTTGGCTTTCGCGGAGTATGTATGCACAGGTCCCAGGGTTGAGAACTCCTCATGCGGTCTCTATCTTGCCACTGCGAATGAGATTTACAGGGACTCCACCAGATATAGAAAGGTAGATCACTTCTATAGACAGGAGAAGAATGTTAGCGAGGTGCTTGGTGATCTATCTGTACGCATGTGGGAGTTCAGCCATAACATAATGTCAACAGTGTGCAGTCCAACGACGCAAAATCCCGAGCGACACTATATGTATACATACAAGACAACGGTGAGATGCCATAAGCTTCGCTGAATGACGACGTAAGAGGCTCGAAACTTGAAAATAGCCCAAAGGCTGCATCATGTTTCTCTGGGCATTCTGCAGCAGGAGTGTAGACTCGGCCGATTGCCGTCGTGGCATCGATTCAACGTTGTTTACTACTTGGCAGTAGAGAGGGAGCATAACGATGGAGGCTCTGTTTGGTCTGACGGGCATGAACTAGGCATCTCTTCAGTTGGAGCATGCTATGTACGAATGAGTATTTGTATTTGTATTTGTGAACCAGGTTTTCGAAGCTGAAGATGCGGTTGGTCAAAGTGCGCTGATTAGTGGTTACTGTAAAGTCCGGAGATGGATGAAAAACAGCAACCAAAGGGCATGCAGGTCGGATTCCATTAGGAAGGGAAGAAACATGATCAATAATTGATTGACAGTCACGTTCACAAGAGATCAAAAGTATACATTTCTGCAACGCCGTGTTAATCACTGTTTGCCCTCTGTACCCTAGGTTGTTAGCGTGATCGACAGGTTGAAAACGTGGGGCCTTGGCGGACAAAACCAACAAGTCTTGGCCCCAGGCGACGCCAAGTCTTCCTGGCCCTGCTTGGCATTCTGGGGCCAAGGCTGGCTTAAGATTGGGGCAGTCAGAAGAGCAAAGGAAAGGAAAGAAAGGGAAAGAAAAGGCCCAAGACTCGTCTTTTCGTTGTGGGAAATGCACGGAGAAGAGAAGAGAGGGTTCAAGCGTGGGCGGAAAGCTTGAGTCTTGTGGGCACCCGGCTTGGCCTAGGTCACTCGTATACATGTGGTTCTTGAGTCAGTCATTTTATTGCAGGGGGGAGACCAGAGATGGGGCGCGTTGTATTTTCGTGTTAGTCGCTTTGTTAAAATTAGCTAGATATTGTGACTTGTAGATGAAGATAGATAGATACCTAGTAGATAGATAGAGAGTAGATAGGTACCTGGAGGTTTGAGCCGCGCTGGGCACCAATCGAGTTGGAGCACCCTGTTCGATACGAATAACGAGATAGCAGAAAACAGGTACAGTGTGTATTACATCTAGGTACATTAGGTAGGTATCGGTATCTACCCCATCTCCGTCGATGGTTGACGGTTGATGGCCTATTCCGGGAGATTTGACTAAAAATTGGCTTTTACGGAGCTGGTATTTCCCGATAGATCCGAGGGTTTTTGAACAACGGCTTACCAACTATCAGCAAGTTCAAACTCTGCAATCAGCCAACTCGCTCGCTTCCTGCTCGTTCAATTGTGCCACCAACACCGTTCGCTCTTCAGTTCAGCATCTCTCACTATCCTCAGACACACCGGGTTTGGTTCCCCGACTCTCCCTGGCCTGAATGAGGTGAGGCGACAGGTCAGGAGGACGACAAAACTCTTGACGCAGTAGGTGGCCAGCTTGTGTGAGGCCCCAATAATGGCCAAGACCAATAGCAACCACGCGATGAGGGGCAGTGCCCAGGCTGCCAAGACCGCCAAGCCTTGGCATCGTTCCCTCCGCCTGTGAGCTTGGCGTATCGCTGAGGAACAGTACTTGCTCTAGTATGTGAGCCCAGTATGCGGCAGCCAGTATCCATCTCAACCCGGTACCTTGTCGTTTTCGCCAAGACCGCCAAGACTTTCCGCTGCTTCTCACCCTCTCGCCCAGACTTTTGCGTGAATGTAAAGGGAGCTCCTGCCCCCGTAACTCATTCATCAAAGGCGATTCTCTCTTGATCATCCCATTCAACTATTTCTTATAATATTCACTTGATCTCTTATCAATCGATCTCACTTTGTCTCTTTAATCATATATAAAGAGACGACTTTATTGTGTCTTGTCGAGATAAACAAGACCCTGTCTGTATCTGAACTAGTCGCTTTTCTTCTTCTTCCTTCGCCGGACGTTAGAGCGTGCCGGCCTTGAAGAACCTCTCACCATGTCTCCTCCAGTTCCTGAGCAGAAGCCTCAGCTGCAACAACAGCAGCAGCAACAATCATCAGGAGAGTCATCATCGGCCAGTAACGATTCCAAGTCGGTGACTCCTGCGCCCAGTGCCACCTCCCAGAGCAGCGCCCCTTCAACATCAAATGATGACAACCTCATCTGCCGGTGGAACGCCTGTAACCAAAAGTTTCCTGCCCCAGAGGCACTTTATGTAAGTTCTTACCTTGCTCGACACGAAAGGAGGTGAAAAAAAAGAGGACATGTACTTACCTCTCACAGGAGCACATCTGCGAGCGTCATGTTGGTCGCAAGAGCACAAATAACCTCAACTTGACTTGCCAGTGGAACTCTTGCAGAACCACCACTGTCAAGCGAGACCACATCACTTCTCACATCCGTGTCCATGTCCCTCTGAAGCCTCACAAGTGCGAGTTCTGCGGCAAGTCGTTCAAGCGTCCTCAAGATCTCAAGAAGCACGTCAAGGTAAGCACCCTCCATCCCCCCCTGTTACTGCCTACATCATACTCACACCAACACAGACCCACGCCGATGACTCTGTGCTCGTCCGGCCATCCCAGGATCCCCAAGGTGGACTCAACTACAGGCCACAGCCTCCCAAGGGTATGTCTCAGCTCGACTCTAGTCCGCGGCTGTGGTCCTCCGGTTTCCCTTCTTTCGAGTCTAACTCCCCTCCAGGCCCATCCAGCTACTATGATCACACTGGTCAGATGCGAACCAACGCCGCTGCCTTTGCACAGCATGCCGGCCATCCTACCGGCGGCTACTATGCCCCTCAGCCTTCCACCAACTATGGCCTCTACTTCAACCAGCCCCCGATCAACAACGCCCGTACCGAGCACCTTGGCTACAGCGCCGCCCATGGTGGCTATGACCGAAAGCGCACCTACGACATGGTCGATGACTTTTTCGGAAGCGCCAAGCGCCGCCAGATTGACCCTTCATCCTATGCCCAGATTGGTCGGTCCCTGATGCCCCTCCACGGCAACCTGTCCATCTCCAACGGTCCCATGGCTGCCACGGAGCAGTACATGCCCCAGCCTGCTCCTGCTCCTGTTCACGCTGGTCCTGCGCCTAGTCAGAACCCTCTGGCCCAGCAATATTACCTGCCCATGCCCAGCGCTCGCACTCAGAAGGATCTTATTCATATCGACAACATCCTCGGCCAGATGCAAGACACCATCTACGAGAATGCCAGCCACGCCACCGCCGGTGTTCACATCCATAACCACGACGGCGGATTCAATGGTTACCGCAACACTCCTTCGCCTCCCACCTCCCACCGATCGCCCGGTGGCATGCATGTGACGGCCGACGGCTACCACGCTGTCTCTGCGGCTAACATGGCCTCTCCTCTGACTGCCATCTCATCTACCGGCACTCCTGCCGTCACACCACCATCCAGCTCCATGTCTTACACTTCTGGTCACTCGCCGAGCCCCTCATCCTCGGCCATGTCTCCCCAGTCCCGCCACGGCTCTACCGCCTCAGTCATGTACCCTACTCTCCCTACAAGCCTGCCTGCCGTCAACCAGGGCTTCGGCCACTCTGCCACAACCACCCTGGGCCCCAGCTTCGATGGCAGCGAGCGTCGCCGCTACTCTGGTGGCATGCTCCAGCGGGCCCGCGGCGGTCCTCTGCCTCTGCCCCGCGAGGAGTCCAGCGGTGCCTCCACCCCCAAAGCTAGCGAGTCTGCTCTGTCTGTCGGTTCGCCATCTTCAGAGTCTGATGTCAGTGACGCTACCCGCGAGCGGGAGGAGCAGTATGACCGCTGGCTTGAGAACATGCGAGTCATTGAGACTCTGCGGGAGTATGTGCGCGGACGTCTGGAGCGCAAGGAGTTCGTGGAAGACGGCGAGGCTCGACGACCAAGCTACGGTGATGCCATGGACGTTGACCCCAAGAGTCCCCAGGCTCCCCACCGGGAACTGGGCACCCCTCGTGAGGGTTCTTCTCTTTACCCCATCCTTCGCATGCCTGGTTCTTAGGTTGCTCCTTGACTCAGCTGCTGGCTTGGCTGTACATGTATTATTTTCGTCTTTTGCTGTCGATAGCTTGCTCTCAAATAGGCCAAGGGAAGACGACGGTGTATCTAGGTGCTTTTAGGAGTTTTGATGAAGTTCGGGTCTACGGTTCAAGGATAGTCCACGACTGAACACTGGTTCTTGTAAGATGTTGGGAAGGGATATTGTTGATAAGATATGAAAACATATGCAAAGCCAAACGGACGATTGTTTGAAGTGTCCGGGTTTCTTTTTGGTTCACGTTTATTCCTCACAGTCGGCAACTGCTTGAAGCGCATGTATAGGGTGAAATTATGATGGATCATGAATCGTATTTGGGGAAAAGGTGATTTGGATATGGGATGATAGCTAGCTAGCTAGCTACCTACCTACCTACCTAGGTTTCTACCTAGCTGAATACTGTCAATACCTAAAGTCACAATATCAAACATGTTGAATCATATTTCGGTCTCAATCTGACTCCTTAACAAGTGGCAGCTGATGTCAGCGCGTGAGAGTATGAGTGATCTGTTCTCGATACGAAGAAGTGCCGATCAATCATCCATCCATACATACATGCAGGTACTCTCGGACCTTTCGGCTCCAAGACTTTGCCTCCATCGCAGCAGCGGATGATCCCTGCAACACAGCCGTGCTCTCCTAAGGCTGAAGCAGCGATCTCTGGTTTCTGTCGCAGCATGTAGCCCAAGGAAAGATGCTTTGTCGATCGTTTCGGGGGCTGACAGGTCAACGTCATTTGAAGGCTGAGTGGTTCCCGCCAAGTTGGTATTGAACCAAGCCTGATGATTCAGCAACGCACTGCTCTAATGAATATGGCTGTCGTTATCGCCCATGTGGGATAGCATAGATAGATATCGCAAGGTTGAGTGGCAGTGGTCATCGGACCGTCGGGATGTATAAGCGATGCCATGTATAGCGATTTATCCAATAATTCACAGAGAAAACTCCTTGGATAAATCCAGCACAGCATTGGACTCTTATGCTTGCCCAAATATATTGAGTTTACACTTTAACTTTTTTCAACATGAACGGGCTACAACGCCAGGTCAGCCCGCAGCATTTGAAACAGGAAGGGAAATGAATGACGGACTTGTGCAAAGGATATGTCAATGCGCAGAGCAAAACAAGTGCAAACATTATCAAGACAAAAAGTCTCAAATAGAGGAGAGTATGACGGGTTCTTGTCGAGGTCTGGGTCGGCGTAGGAAGGCTGTGTACATGTAAGTGAGAGAAATTAATTAGCAGGGGGGATCAAAAAGGAAAGCTTAGGACGTTGCATTGGTTGTATTGCCAAGAAGTACTTGTTTTGCTGGGAGCATCTGTCTGAAAGGATCTGGGATATTACGATTGTCAGACGTAGACTAACATTAACTACTAACCTACCCAATACCACCGTGGAAGGCATCGTTTCACCAGCCCGGTGACGCCTGCCCAGGTCTTGTCCTTGCTATATATATCCCCTGCTCCTCTCTTTCTTAGCATTGGGGTACCTATCTCGTCTATAAAGTGATTCACGAACAACCACTCTTGTTCACGTACAGACAGAGACTCTCTCACCTACAGCAACTCTTCAACCTTGGATTCCACAACCTCCACCTTTCTCTCAAAAAACAAAAACAAAAACAAAAACAAAAAACGTCTTCACAACTCCACGTATCAACCAAATCCATCATGCGCTTCTTCGTCGTCGCAGCTCTTCTCGTGGGCAGCTTCGCCCTCGCGGCGCCCGCTCAAGATAAGCACGACAACGGCGACATGGACGACGCATGCTGCTGCTGCGACATCTCCGAGCCCGCCATCGTCTGTAGAACAGACATCAAAGCCAAAGAGTGCGTCTGCGCCGACGTCGTCTGTCCCGCCAACGCCCCCATCCGCTGGCCTGCTACGCCTACGCCTACCCCTGCCGCCGTCAGGCGTGGAGAAGAGAAGAAGCCGACGCCTGCGCCTGCTGGTCCGCCGTGCTGCTGCTGCAATATCGGGAAAGGAGCCATCGTTTGTGAAGTGCGGGCTCAGGGCGAGGACAACTCGTGTATGTGTCCCATGGTCATGTGTCCGCCAGGTGCGCCGACCCTGACGGTTTACTCGGATGCTATGGAGACGGGGAAATAAGCGATGGACGAGAGAGTAAGAGGAGATGAACTTGATCCTATCAAGGTGTGCTGGTGTGTTTACTTCTTGTTGTATATTCTCTAGGGTTCGGTTTAGTACAACGACAAGGTCAGTTTTGTGAAGGATCACAGTGAAGAATGTCTTCAAAGAACGTGATACAAAGAATAAAGCATGCGGATCTTCAAGTTAAAATCCGCTCCTTGGAATTTCCAGTTGAAATGTGTTTGAAGCGTGTCTAGTTGATGCCGACATGTCGCCATGCGGCCGAGTACACTTGATTTATACACAGCACCACTCAAAGAGAGCACAGCAGGAAGCCTTCAAGTTCCAACTAAACATCCGGCAGTACATCCTAGTTGAACTCGCCAACATTCCAGCTCAACGTTTCTCCAGACTTGGCAGCCGTTTAATGTCAACGCAAAGGGCTGATATGCGCCACTCCTCCCTAGTGAACCAATCAAGGACTCTCCATCCTATAAAACTCGATAGAAGAGGCAACTTTGGGAAT
This sequence comes from Fusarium sp. NRRL 66182, assembly GCA_013266265.1. Lineage (NCBI taxonomy): Eukaryota > Fungi > Ascomycota > Sordariomycetes > Hypocreales > Nectriaceae > Fusarium > Fusarium sp. NRRL 66182. The sequence goes on along the minus strand of JABFAK010000039.1, from coordinate 20,103 downwards.
GTAGTTGTAATTAACCACCATCTCGCTAAATGCCATATCAACCTCCCTCGTGGCTGATAGCTCTCATCACGCCAGACTCCAACATGACCATCTCAAGTTTCACATCACAAATTGCAAAAGGGCCAAGTTGGGTGAGATGATAAGAAATTATACACTATCGACTATAGATAGATATAGATGGTTGCTACTCAAAAGTGCCCCATGTGTCGTGTCCCAAGGCTCAACCCCATGGAAGATATGAATTGCTGATGTACAGTGTTTTGCTTAGGCCCATGTTACCCATCAGCTGCCAGAGTGATCCAAGGTCCCGTGACGTTTCCTCGAGGCCTATCACTACCAACCTCTCCAACTCTTTGATTCATCCATTAAACCACTCTCCTGAGACCTTGGACCATGGCAGCTTATGACTGACTGTGCAAGTCGGCAAAAGGGAAAGGCGGAGATGCAAAAGTATGATGGGGGAGGGTTGGCCACTGATGGGTAGCAATGCGAAAATTAGACCGCAGCATAATTGGGTATATAGTAACGGGTCATGAAAAAGTGCCGTTGACTCTCCAGTTGCTGAATGGCAAGGTCGAGCCATAAGAGGCGTGTCAGTTCGCTAATTTTTTTTTTTTGGTTGGTGGGATCAAAGTCCCGAAACAAGAATCGTATTCAAAGATTTGTCGTGACAAAGTCGTCCAGACGGCTCCCAGATGCATCGCCGGCGACGGGTAAAAAAAAAAGAAACAACAAAAAGAAAAGACATCTCTTTTATTGAAACTGAGTACGGTCCTTCTCCTTGAGTCCCCCGATGTGATCCATGTCGATTGAGTAGAACTGGCCCTTGGCCTCCTTCTCGTAAGCAGGCAGTTGCTCGTCGTTCATGGGCTCCAGGCCAACAGCGGAGTTGTCACCGACACGGACAACAAGAACACGACCGCTCTGTTGGCGACCCTGTTCGTCTTGCTCATCAGGGAAGGTGATGTGAATCTCGGGGACATTATCAGGGGAGTAGGGAGGCGAATTAGGGTTGGCAAGCATGGGACGGCCGTCTTGGTTGATGACGAAAACGCTGGATCGGCCGTTGTGCGTTGTCTCGATGGTGAGGCCGCGGTGGTTGGTGAATCGCTTGCTATTGCTGTCGTAATATGAAGGCAGACCGTCCTCCTCAGATTGAAGGGCCTGTTCCTTCTGACGACGAGCACGGCGGAAGAGGAAGAGGATGGCGACCAGGATAAGGCCGAGGAAGACAAGGCCGAGAAGGCCAAGCATCAAGTTGATCATGCTATCGTTTGATTCATCAGAATCAGAGGGTAGATCGTCGGATCGGGCGACGAGGTTGAAGATGGAAGGCATGGTGAATAGAGTTAAGGTTGAGTGTAACCAGGTTGACGATGACGGTAACAATGGGTTTAGAGTTCGTGACAGAGGGTATGCTCCGATGTACAATAAGAACGAATGTCAGGTCAACAGTATCTATTCATCAACGTCAGCAAGCCATCTCATCACCAGAGTGCCACTCGGCGAGAGCGATTGTGTTGTGCTGTAGTCGTCATGTCCGTCTGCAACGCATCCTCCAATACTGCGGCCAACCGCCATTCCGAACCAAGGCCGGAGGAGCCCATCCAGACTCTACGATGGACTCGTGATGGGAAGCCGGCCAAATCAGATCATGACATGGGCCTATTCATTGCATGCCATGACGTTTTGCAGAATGACGAGGACCCAAATAGAGGTGGCAGGTGGAGGGTCAGACGGAAGAGGAAAACGTACGCCAGGGAGAGTATATCGCCAATAGTCGGTTGGTGAATACCTGGCTAGAAACCGAGGTGGTTGGTTGGTGGTGTGTTAAACGAAGGGATAGAGGAGGTTGGAAAGACCGGACGGATATCAGCTGAAAGAGTGAAGCTGAAAATCCAAGAAAGAGGGTAACAACAAGAGGGAGGTACTGGAGCAAACCGATGCCGTTGACGATATTCACAAACTGGCCCGCGAGGATTGGGGTTGGAAGAGAAGAAGAAACAAAGTCGGAGGAAGGGCCATGGTATTTGGCTGGGGGGAGTTGGCCAACTTGGGACGACGAGCAGGGGAGGCCCCCGGAAATGAGACCGGACCAGGGTGCAGTGGGTGGAAGGGGCCACTAGGCGCTCGAGGCACGCTGGACCGCACACTAGAGCCACTGTTTCCTTAGTTCTCTCAGGGGCGCCACCACTGTAATTGGCCGCTAGACCAGCCGGTGCTGGCGTGCTGGGTCCGAGAAGCGCTGCAAGCACTGCGGGGCGCCACCGCCAGTTGGTGAGATCTATAGCCAATCAGACCCTCGTTTTGGGGTCCGCTTGCATGGCACAAATGTCGTTCTCGGGGTGGCATCTCTTGACTCAACAGGAGACAGGATAGAAGCCGTTGGCCCCGATTCTCGTTCCTTGGCCCATGTTTTTTTTTTCTCTTCCAACTTGGCTTCTTCGAGAACAGACTGTATCCTCGCTTGGATTCGCTGCATTAGAGATCCTGGTGATCCTTGCAAGCGCGCGCTTCATTGGTCGAGGCCATTGTCACTCTAACTCGGTCCTCCCCTGCCAAGCCACGGTGATGGATGGGCCTTGATGTTTTTCCAATGAAACAGCAACAGTCAACAAAGAAGTGATCCATCCGATGGAGACTGTACTGTGTATCGATAAGGAAAGGACTGAGTCGCTGGATTGTGCTCATCTCATCTTAATCAGATGCGCCGTGCTGAAAAGAGCTTGGTGTTCCCAGGCGGCAGTGGCAAGCATTCAATTCCACGCCAATGCAAGGTACGAACGGTTATCACACACAAGAACAGACTAAGGCGCGACGCCACGACGTTTGCGAGAATTAAAAAGATGCTCAGATTGGATCAAATGAAAGCAAAGCGCCTCAGCCGGGTGCGCGTGATGATGTTCAGACGTCGACATAGCCCAGTTTTGCTTACTGTCTTCCACATATCCGTTGCTTTGTACAGGCACATGCGTTTGACAGTTGATGCTTCTATTTCTAGCAAGACGATCGCAAAAGGTAAAAAGCGTCCAGGATCTGAGGAGCAAGCTCAATCCATGCATGTCCGGGAAAAGGGCGGGCACGCAATCGATTTCTGCTCGCTTGTCCGCCTTCATTTTGAGTGGCCATTCTCGTTCATGCGATCAGGAGACCTCTCCTTTACTTGACCTTGAAATCATTCATTAATCACCCTGCATAGCGCGGAAAGACTGGGTCTCGAGTAAGCAAGCTCCGGCAGCTTGGTACTGCGTAGATACTGCTTCTTGCTCTTTGCTTTCCTTTCTACTCACATCCTCCTCAACTGATGATTGGCATACCCTGGTTGGTCCCCCTTGGTTTCCAGGGTTAAGCATGCCACGCAAATCACATAAAAGCGTTTACATTAGTAGTACCTACTTGCCCAGGAAAGACGTTCTGAGAGAGAGACAGTTGGTGTACGTATCCCTACTATGTAGGCTCGTATATGAATGTTTACAGGTGATTTAAATAGGTAGTCCCCGATTTTTTTAATGTCTAGCATCCCTCCCACTCAGTCCTGCAAACTCTCAGTCTCGTGATCAAAGCATCCACAGGACGTCAGGTTTGGAGGAGTGCTGTCAGGTGATCCGTCACCTCTACTCAAGTCAGTCGCCCAAAAAGTGCTAGTGTTCCACTCCCCTTCCAACGATGCCTATAGCAATTTGTACGACTCGTGGGAACTGCTAGGACCAAGCAGTTCCTCGAGCGAGTGCATGGGATGCAATCTTCCCATGTCGAGTGCGGGCGGATGAAGAGCTACTCGTAAGATCGAGAACCAGAGGCTTCGTCACCGACAACAAACCACTTGCTAACACTTTGTTTGGGCTTTCTGCACTTTTATCAAAGTCCTCAACCTCGAAACTTGCGGGCCTATACGAGACAGCGTCGATGAATAGGTAGTTGCCGGGTCGAAAGCAGAACATGTCCCTGATGTGTCGGATCAATGGAATGTGAGAGTAAGATCATCACGACCTGGTCAGAGTACTAGGTGAAACATGTGCTCACTGCAAGCCAAACTGACCGGGCCGCGACTAATGGCAGCCTACAACTCAGCACACCGATACTATTTCATGTTTACCAGCCTTCCTGGGTGAAGCCGCGTGGTCTTGTACGATGTGGTGATTTACTTTTGCTGCATCCATGGCAGTCCAGCAACTGATAGAGCCATGCAGTACCGGCACAAGGGTTGCCTGGACAAATCAGCTGGATACTTTTTTTTATGTGCCAGCATACAGCAACAACAAGACGTGTGCAATGAGGCTTTCGGAGTGTTCAGATTGTCCTAGATTCTTCTCCCTTGCATCAAGGTGTGATGAGAATTAATTTTTGATCCTAGTATGCGGGGATTTGTCCGAGGCCAGCACTCTATTTCTCGCATATTCTATTTCGCTACGTGCCCTTTATTGTTTTGCTTTGATTGCTTCCCGGCATGCATCCGGAGTTAGGTCCGGCTGTACACGATGCTTTGGTTTCCATTTTGTTGAACATTTCAGACACTTTTCAACTTGGAAGATAAGCTAGGATCTGTTCCGGGAGTGTTAAGAGTTAAGTTTTGCTTTGGTTTTTCCTTTACATTTTTAAACAAGTAAATAAATATCCAAAAGACTCGTATGTACTTGAGAAGCTCTAGATTTCTGTTCTATTTGTAGTATTCACAGAATTTTTAAGCAGTAGAGATAAACACATACAGGACGAAAGCTAAGGAACACATCTCGTCTATCGTCCACTCACAATCTCTGCAACCGATTCGATTTATCCTTTGCTGATCTTTGCGGTATGAAAGCAAATATCTTGTGCTCTTGAAACATGTCAAAAGGCATAGCGCATCAGAAGCATGGCTTATGTAGGTTGATTTCAAGATGCTAAAAGGCCTGAACCTACATATATCGGCCCAATGTAAGCTATCATTTGAGAGTTGATCATTGCGCTTTTAGCGCAAGATGCGTGTCAACTTTACATGGAAGTTATTGTTATGCTTCGGTATTATTGATACAGAAGCTTGACACAAAACTCACCAAGATCAGCAACATCAGAAACAAAGCTACCTCCCTGATTAGGATTTAGATAGATAGTTATGTGGGCGCTCAGAGTCTATCTAATCCATGCTCGGGTTGGCGCCAAACGAGACTTGACGATCTTGGTCTAGTCAGCAGGGACCGCCCGTCTTGGCTTGGGAAGCCCTTGTCAGCTTGTCAAGAGGCTTGACGCTTCACAGCACAGCACAGGGCAGAGCAGCATCTAACTAGATCGTGTTTGCCTTGTGGACAATCACCAATATGTGATGTGTGAATGTGTATACTGTATAGTAGACGAGAGTTTGCAGTCAACAACAACAAGGGATGGTTTCCATGCAGAGAACTGAAACTATTATGCAAGACTCTGGGAAAAAGTCAAGACTCAACCAAGCCTCGGTGCTTGATGTCACTCGCGTGCAAAAGCACAGTTCGTACGACGCTCGGGAGATGCGAGGCCCCTCCTTGTGCCAAGTAGCGAGGCTACACAAACAGATAGCGGACAGCCAGCCAAACATTGAAGCGGTTCATGTGCGGTTGCAGCCCGGCCTCGGGTTCAACAATGAACAGAGAAGTTTGACACAACGGTGAGTTGGTCGGCGGAGTGGATGATAGGCTGCCATGTAGCGCGTCATATTGGTCTGCAGTGCCGAGGTACTCGAGCAACTAACACGTCTGTTGACGAGGCAGCTTACACAAGATACACCGACCAGACACAGAAAATTGACGCTGATGTTGATGTGCGTGTATGGTTGAGATTGGGTTTTGTGTGGAGATGAAGGTTGGTTGACTGCATTGCTTAGAGTTCACAGATGACAGCAAATCTCCAATCCAAAACAAAAAAAATGACCACAACTTTATTTTTCAAGTAGATATAAATCGACTTGTACCCTCCTGGCTCCGGCCCCCGTATCATAGCTTCCTCAATCCAACCCTGGACGAGGTCTTGTCCGTAATTGTCCAAGCTGCCTACCTAGGTACCTACCCAACCTTAATCCAACCCAAGGTCGGTCGGTTACTAATACATACAGCAAGTAAGTACCTTACCCTCAGCATACATCCAATACATTTATTTATCTATACCATCGGCCTTGTCTCGCCCGTCATTCCATATTATCCCTCTGCACGGGCTGCTTATATATAGGCTCTCTCCCTTTTTATTTGCCTCGAGGGAAAGACTAACTCGATCCTTATAGCATCTAGGGCCCATACATTCCGGCCCTGGCGCGCAACCTTGCGGGCGACTGCATTTCATCTAAAACCGCCCTGTGTCCTCTTTTGCAGCTCACTTGGGTTGTTCTCTTCTACTACCTCTATTATTTGCAGGCTGCTTCTGCTTCGACCACGGGTTCTCTTGTTAATACGTTAATCGAACCGACCTTTATCAAACGCTTCCAAAACTCACCACCTTCTCCACACCGATCTACCGAGTATCATCTCCGATTCATCACCGGGGCATTTCATAATGGCTCCTCACTCTGTAAGTGAATCAAGCTCCTAGTTTTTGATGCACCGCTTGTATTATTCTGCTCCCACCTAGGTAGGACCTGCAACCTACGTCCTGCAACCTGCCTTGCCTTTCCCCTTACTATCTGCCCTGCCCTGCCCTGCCTTGCCCTGCCCTGCCCTGGCTCGTTGCCCCCCAGGCTTGTCCAGGGAGTGCGACGTCAGAGGTGGTCGCTGTGTTTCAAGTTTCAACCAAATGCGTCAGACTAGCGCGCGTCCGGATTCGCTACCACCTCGAGGTCTGCAACCAAAAAATTGACCTTCTGGCTTTGTTGTCCTCCATACCATAACCATATGCATGCCAATTCAAGCCCTGGGAAGACGACACATCATCACAACATCGCGACCAAATATTGTTACCGTCCCACGTCCTGTATCGCATGCTAATCTCGTTCTCTCTCTCTCTCTGAATAGGGTCCAGGAACACGACCTTTCCCCGACCCCAACAGGCCCGTCGAACCTCTGCAATTGAGCACCATGGGCGCTTCTACTTCCCCCGACCTTCACTTAATTTGGGGCCCTACTCCTCCGGGTCTGAACCGCTCTGTGATCCCAAGAGGTATGTTCATCATGCCATTCTGTGTACCCCGCTCCGAAATGGTATTCAATACTAACCACGCCTACGTTAGACACTAGCAGTCCCCATCGCATCAACAACTTCTTCTACAACGACCAAGACATACAGGGTCCCAGTATTTATTCAGAGCGTCAAGAACCCACGAATCCATTCGGCAGCGCAACTTCATCCTCAGCGCGAGGGTCTTCGCCTTCTTTCTCCGCCGACCTCGGCCGTCGTAACGGTCATACCCCGAGCAACTCGACTCAGTCTCAGCGGCCGGTACCTGGTCATACGGCCTCGTTCTCGAACCAGTCCGTCAATAGTCGGGCCTTCACTCACAACAGCCGACATAATGGCGCACTGGACTTGGAAACGTTTACGATATTCGACCAACAGATGGCTGAATTGAACGTCCAGGACACGGGTGGATCTCACGTTGCTGGACCGTCGACCAACCCTCGCTTCAAGGCGGTTCGTCTGAATCCTGGCTCTCAATCCTGGAGCAGCGAAGGAAATGCGCAACGCATCAACGGCAACTTCAACACCACGGGGTTGGGCTCTGCCACACAGCCACATGCAGTGCATCGGGCATCTATCGACCGCATTCCGCTGAACCATCGACCAGAGCAAGGAAGCAGTCCTGGGATGGACATACCTGGTTTATGGACCAACAGTACTGCTGCCTATGGTCGACCAATCGCGGAGCATGAGCAGCGTTTTCCAACTTCTCTAACTGGACAAACCTATCACATGTTGTACTCGAGCCAGGTGCCAGCATATCACCCCGGAGACCACAGCCAATACATTGACCCACTGGCTCAGCGCATGCCTCACGGGATCATGAGCAACGCTGGGTTCGGACCACAGTTCCCCATTCAGCAGACTCGAGGCCAAGGGCCCTCTCACGGAAGCCGGAGCGAAGCCCTGGAGAGGTTCTGCAATTCCAAGACCGCGCACTGGTCGCTCAAGGAGATCGCAGGCCATGTTGTCGAGTTCAGCGGAGATCAACAAGCCTCCAGATTTATCCAGGGAAAGCTCGAGAAAGCCAACAGCGACGAAAAGCAGCAAGTCTTTGAAGAGATTGGAGAAAACGCCCTCCAGTTGATGAAGGATCCCTTTGGCAATTATGTCATGCAGAAGCTGTTTGAGCATGGCAGCCAAGTGCAGAAGGGAGAGTTGGCTGAGAAGATGAAGGGTCATGTCTTTTCTCTATCGGTCAACAAGTACGCTTGCCGCGTAGTTCAGAGTGTAAGTACTGGTGCATTCCTTGGACTGATGCGTTGCTAACTTGGCCAGGCCGTGAGCCATTGTCTTGTCGAGCAGCTCGTCGAACTTGTGCACGAACTCAAACCAAATATCACCGACGTGATTCAGAACGAACATGGAAATCATGTTGTCCAGAGGATCCTTAAATTTGTCCCAGCGCATCATGTTGTATTCATCGCAGAGGTTTGCGAGAATTCTGCTTTTAATTTAGCTACCCACGTCTTTGGTTGCCGAGTTTTGCAGAGGCAAATGGAGTCTGCCAGACCGGAAGACAGGGATACGCTCATGGCAAAGCTTCATCCTTCAATGGAGAGGCTCATCAACCACGAGTTCGGCAATTATGTCGCCCAGCATGTCATTGAGAAAGGAAGCCGCGAGGATCGACATCGAGTTACTGAGCTAGTCCTGAGGAAGCTTCTGGTTTTCTCAAAGGATAAGTTCTCATCCAACGTTGTCGAGCTATGTATTAAACATGGCTCGGAGGAACAACGTACTCGAATGCGGGAAAAGTTCTGTGGTGAAGATGGACCGGACACGCTGTTGCTTATGCTCAGTGACCAGTATGGCAACTATGTCATCAGTAAGTGCTCTCCACGCCCATGATTGCATAGGTTGCTAACTCGCCGGCAGAAAAACTGATTGAACACCTCAGCGGCACTGAGAGAGAAGAGCTGATCGAGATGGCTAGACCTCTTTATCGCACCCTGGTGAACAGGGGCATGTCGCGATCATCACTTCAGAACTTGGGGACAGTTCTTGGGCTTTCGGGACCAAGCCCCGAGAGGCTGCAGGTTGAAGTTGACTCGCCTGATCAAACCCCGGTTTTGACGAATGAAACCAACAGTCCTCAGAGCGACGGCCTTTCGACCGCCAATTCCAGTGCCATCGGCGTCCTGTCCGACATGAAGAATTCGGAGGTGACTCTAAAGGTTCAGAGTGACGAGGCTTAGGCGGTCATGTCACAGACCTACCCAGGAGATGAAGGCCAAGACAAGTACGATTTCATCTGACATGTTTTGTCGCACATAAAAAAAAGGGTGGTCGACTCTTGTCTCGGATAACCGCCATCGTTTACATGGCATATCAACATAGCGCGTGGGATGACAGGTTTACTGTCCAGCGTCCAATCTGGGGATGCTGTTGTCTTTTATGTCTATACATTCTTGCACCGGTTGTTTGCGCATACCAACGAATTGGGAGCAGATAAGGGTGTACAGTCAAATATTTTATGGTGTTGCTGAAACGGGTATTGGGTATTGGGTATTGGGTTTTGGGTCGGGATTAGTGATTTCAATTCTCTCTGGGTCACATGCAGTTGGTGGTTATGGGCAGTGAAGGAATACCTAATTACGGCCTTGGGGGTAACAGCGTTTGGGAGATAAGCGATTTGGTTTCGGACAGGTAGCATGGCATCCATAGAAAAGAGATGGGATGGCCGTTATAGATACCTAGCGGAGGAATAAGCGGAATCACAAGTAGGGACAGATTCAAGTTTAAAAATATGTAAAAGGCAAAGAAAAAAACAAGGAGGTAGGACAAGAAAAATAGACACATGGCAGTCTGATATGAAGTGTTCTATACTTGTCTCTTGGTTGATCAAGTGCTGTGTGATGCATTATCATGACTCCTAATTATGTCTGCGGTTAACATCGGCAGGATAATTGAAACATTGGACCCCTTCCATATTGGTACGTACTCTTGGCTAACCACTTTGAGCCATGGCAATGACGCTGCCCTGCCCTTCCCTTGCAATAGAAGCCAACTGGAAGCCATTAGCTTAGGCAGGTACGGCGATTGCCGATTCCGCTCCGACTCCGACATTGTCCTTGAGGTGTGGTCCCCTGGAGGGAGGGAGTTGAAGGTAATTAATTAACCTACTATTTACGACTTACACCCATCTGAATTAAAACGGCTCAACCATACCGACGACGATATCGCTCTGGACCCTGAACTCGGTAGCCATCATCGATACTCTCTGTTCAACGCCTACCCCTACTCTCAACCGCGGGGCCTTTACCCGTCATGACGGCCGCCGCTCGTTTGACCTTTTTGAGTCCCCAGGTGCTGCGTGGACTGCGCGTGGCGCCTCGTGCCTCAGCAGGTTTTGCTCGTCATAGAGGCACTTTTGCGCGGAGGCGGGGGAAGGCCGTCGAGCCTCAGCCTCTACAGGCAGATACGATCTCGAAGCTTAACACCTCGCATCCTCTTACCGGTAGAACAGCTGCACGGCCTGAGCCAGACCTGAGCACGACAGATGTAGAATCATCACAGCCCGCCCCTTCTAAAGAGGCAACCGCGCCGAACGAAACGCCTAGCGAGAGCTATTCGACACAGTCGGCCGAATCGGCGAGCAGCAACACTCAGCTCAAAGAGAAAGATCCGTCAAAGGAAAGGGAGGAACGGGCTAGAGTGGCTCGTGAAGAGGCCAAGCAGAGCGGCCCCCTTGAGGCAGTCCTTCATATGAAACCCCCTGAGACGACGACAACAACGAGGCCAGGCCCTGCCATGTGTCCACCGCCATATGTCCACCACTTTGACACCTATTCGCTCGTTAAGCAATTGCAGGAGGGAGGCTACTCCCAGGAGCAAGCTACAACATCAATGAAGGCGGTCAGAACATTACTCGCAGAAAATCTGGAGATTGCGCAGTCTACCCTGGTCAGCAAGAGTGATGTTGAAAATGTAAGATTATCTCAGGAGAGGTGGATCAAGAATCGATGATGGCTAATTGACTGTGCTCAGGAGACATATCTTTTCACAGCAGCTTGCTCAGAGTTGAGTACCGAGATTAAGAATAATCGAAGACTAGAGGAGGAACAGCTACGACAACAACGAACGCATTTGCAGCACGAGGTCGATATTCTGGCACAGACGCTCAACCAAGAGCTTCACACGCTTAACGATAATGTACGAGGCTCGTTCAACGATCGGAAAATGGCTGTTCGGGAGGAGCAAAAGGTGGTGGAGAGCGCTGTACGGATTTCTTCTGATGCGACAGGAGTGCTTAGCTAACATTGTTGCAGGTTCAACAAATCAACTACAAGATCAGTATTGTCCTCAGCAGTGATGCCAAATCAGAGATCGAGGCAGTACGATGGATTCTCATCCGCCGTTCCGTCCTGGGTATACTTTTCATGGCGGTTCTCACACTCGGCACGCTTCGATACGCTACGTACGTTAGCCACGAGAGACAAAGGGAGGCGGAGCGCACCAAGAAAGAGGAGGAAGAGAAGCGACGAAACGGCGGCAAACAAGATCGTACAACGGATGCGGATGCAATCGCGATTCTGGCAGCCAACTAACAGTGGCGAGAGGGCGGGGATGAAAACTACAACAACATACAAAGCGAACGAGCACTTTTTCCTTGGGATTTATAACCGATACCCTATAGACTTTTCTTGGGAATATGGGAGTTGGCAAATAGGGACCAAAAGCTCATGAGAGAGCTATGATGATTATGATCAAGAGTTGGTTGGGGATAGAACCACACTATAGCCTGGACATAGATAGACACGACACACAATTGGCTTTGTCAAGCCTATTTCATACATGTATATAACCATATTGAGCACACACAACTAGACCAATTATAATAATACAAGTCTTGGGAAACGATGTGGTTTAGATATGTTGCAGCCGTGGCACCACGTGCAGACGAGACAAAGCATGTGTGCATACATAGTAGTAGTAGTAGGTAGGTAACCCCACGCGTCCAGTCGCGTCTCACATCCACCACCATCACCACATCTCGATCCATCATCACCCAACAATGGCACCCGATCCTCAACCCGACGCCCCCGCACCAGCCGAACCGGCCCAAGATCAACAACAAGACGCCAACACCGAACCGCCGGCGTCTCCTCCCCTCCCGCAGCGCCACACAGCCGTAACGCCTGGTCCCCGCGCAGCGCGTCTGCAAGAACTCTACGCGCGATCTCTCAAGAAAACACTTGGGAAGATCGGCTGGGAGAATGTGGCCGGGTGTTATCCTACGGTTGCGAAGAGGGCGGAGGGCGTGTTGAGACAGGTCCAGGCCCAGATGGTTGATAAGCTAGGGGAGAAGTGCGAGGTATGTTTTCCTCCTCTTCTTCTTCTTCTTCTTCTTCTTCTTTTTACAGTGATCGAGAGGAGAGTACTGATAGAGGGGACAGAAAGAGTTTGAGAATATCATGGTTTCAAGACAGGTTGTTCCCAAGTTGAATGATCTGGAGAGCCTTATCAGCGACGCATCACGTCGCCGCGCTGAATCAACGACAGAACAGCCAACACCGCACGTCTCCCCTCTATCCCATGCACAGCTGACGGAGAGGCTACTAACAAGATATCCTCTGCAGACCTCATCTTCTCCCGCCGTCGACAATCCTCGCCGCCCACCTCACCCCCTCCCTGACAGCGCACCAATCCCAGCTCAACGCTCGCCTGCAAACAACACAATCGCAAAATGCGCTGCTTGCTGATCAAGTACGTCGTCAGCGTGAGGAGATCAAGGCTCTGCTTGATGCGCTAGAGACGGTTGTTGCGGATGTGCAGGGCGCAAATAACGCGCTGCGGCCGGTTGTAGACGACGTGGCTGCTGAGACGAGGCAGGGTATTGATGCCGTTGAGGGGACTGGTGACGGACAGCAAGGGACGACGACGACGACGACGACGACATGAGCGGTGAAAAGGATGGAAAGAGGTCAGTGGCCTCCAAGGGATTCATGATTCATGACTAGGCTACTTGTGCCAGAGGCATTATGATACCATTATTATACATCTTGTATATCGGCGTTTACAATTCAATGTTCATGTACCATCAAACATCAATATTGCAAAGAGTCATCTCTTGATATCTATCTTATGCAAGGGCATGTATGTTCAGGCAGCGCCACCCATACACACGTCTACGTATATGTATGTACGCGTCAAGCGCTGCTACAGCCAGCTGTGTATGCAGTAATCCCATCAAGACCCAAGAGAGCGGGTATTCAACACCAATACGCCCGCGGCTCCCTGATGTTAAAAGCACAGGCGATTCCCCAAAGTCATCAAAGTAACCGCAAACTCCGTTTCCATGATCATTAAATCCCCATCACCATTGGCTGATGCAACCGCAGCCACGCATGCGCCAGATATGCAAAATACCCATGTACGGTTGAAAGAAAAAAGAAATGTCGAGAAGCAACTCATGATATCGGCATGTGGTGTAACCAATTGCTACAAGATGCAGCTGTCGTAGTAATGAAATATGACCATATGGAAATTGCTGTGTCGTATTGATGGGGGATGTGTCCGGTCCCGGTGATATAGCTGGTAAGAAAGTACTTGTAGATCGAGTAGTGTGTGGTGTTGGGGGGAGACATAAAGTATTGATCAAGGTATGACACCCATGTGGCCAAGAAGCTTAGATCAATCGGTTCTCTGTATGTACCGTCTGCCAAGCCCCGAAATAGTCAATCTCACCATACGCAGGCGGCAGGACCCTGACCATGCGGCCAGTCGTCCAATCAACGTAAAACTTGTTGCCCTTGCTGATGATGTATGGTGTTTTGCGGGGACTTCTGAAGAGAAGGTTACTGTAGCACAGCTTGGCATACAGTAGATCATGGGCACTTGACCACTGGTGTTCGGGGATCCATTTTCCATCAACGGGATCGATGCCTGTGTTATTATATGACGTAGAACTGAGGCGACGGGCGAGATCTATCCTTGGAGGAGGTTCCATCACCCCTTCTTCATCCCCCTCAACCCGAGTTTCTGGCTCCAATCTCGTTTGTGATTCTGGAGCCAGAGGTAGGGGCGACGTCGAGGAACGAGCTTCATTTGTTGTTGCCGAGACTTCTTCAGAGCCTCCTTCGATGCCCAGCTCCGACAAGTCAATGGCCGTAGCAGTTGGGGACTGGCCATGAAACCAACGAATCCGCTGAATCCGGGGAATCGACATGTCGCGGGGGAAGTCTCGGTCTTCCAAGGGTAGAGCAATGTCTATGGCTGCAAATAGCCCTTCGAGCCACTTGTTGAACGTACTCAACTCGACGCAGCACAAGAGGAATTGATCCGTCTCTGCTCGAACACGGATGGTATACCGCCGCCTAATCATGTTAATAACAGGACTCCAACCTAGACTACACAACCATGGTGTCTTACTTCTTGTAGTCGGCGGCGATGCCGACATCCGCATACAAAAGACTATACGTCTTTTCGAGCTTGCCTCTTTTTACCCATGGCGGGTTATCTGGATTGACAGATGGTCCGCCATCTCGTGCCTTGCCCCAACTCCAAGCCTTCTTCGTCCCGTATATGCCAAGTGCAGTACCGTTCAGGCAGACGTAGACGGGATACCATTGGCGATCTTCGGCTCTTTTTATCAAGTTTTCTATTTCATGTTTCTTATCAAAGACACCCTCCAACGCTATTGAGTTTTTGTAGTCAGGTAGTTGTTCCTTTCCTGTATCTGGATGGTATTGACATTGGCCGCCCCCGCCAGTTGCGAGCTGTTTCCCTTTCTTCGAACGATTCTTATCAGGAACAGAAGTCGACGTTGTCGGTGACGTATCTCGCTCTCGCTGGTACGGAGGCGGCTGGGAGGGTCGGCGTGGGTTCGTCATGATACGTTGGTAGTAGAAATCCTCCTCCATTGAGACACGCCGCCTGAGGGGCGGCGACGTAGGAGCGGTCGTGGATGATCCATCGTCCCGGGTCGTGACCCTACAAAGGTCCATTGGGGAAGACGGACTTATATCAGGTCGAGGAGGGCCTCGCAACCGGCCGACGCGGAGCGGGTAAGGCGGACGGTATGACTCTGTGGTCTGGGGGCGTGAGCCTCAACGAGCATTGGCCGCAGGAGTCTCCGTAGAGGACTGTAAGCTGGAGAGGTTGATCATTCCGACCCGCTCTGAAGGTTATGTGGGGAGAGTTGTTGGAGGAAGAAACCGAACGGGCCAACAGAAAACGTGGGAGGATGAGGACAGTCAGCATGGATCTGCGAAGAGAAGCAAGCAGTTGTCGTGGAAGAAGCTCCCAGGGGTCGCAGGTTTGAGGATCGTGGATCGATGGGGTGTGAGCCCAAGTGAGAGACGGGGTTGACGGGAAACCAACAGGCCCAAACCAGGCGTGCCTCCGTTTGGCTTCGATGGGGTATGGAAGAGGAACGGAAACGCGGCAGCTCTTTTGTTCGGGGAGAACTAGGATCTAACGTCAAGGCAAGGCAACGCAAGGCAACGGTGATTAGAGCGAGCGACGTCAGCCGTTGCAAAGGGCCCACGCTGAACCGAGGACAAAAGAGAGGAGGATTCAGATGAGAGTGGAGTGAAAGGTCGTCCACAACGGTGGATCGATGGAGGTGAAAGACGTGAGGGTGTGGGATACGGACCAGAGCGCCGGCGCAGGAGTGGCGAGATGAGGCTGCAGTATTGGACGCTACTGTAACTTCGAGAAAAGCGATTTCGCCTAAATCGAATAGTCAGGTCAATCACACTGGGGAATCTGATGCGACAGAGACTTGATTGGTTTTTGGTCTTGGCCGGGTTGTGGGATGTTTGATGCGATCCGCACTTTTGGAGAGGATCGAAGCATGCCAGCGTTTGGGGAATTAAATGCGCCGAATTTCCGCGCTGATTTCCGATATCGCATCCATCCAATAATGTATCTCTTCTTTGCGAGGCTCATTTGTTTTGTTTCAAGATGTTCCTTTCACATCATGTTGAAAGGGTGAAGCGCTGGGCATGTGTAGGTATCTACCTGTGCAGTGCCCAAACCAAGGTTCTCCTCCAGTTACCTGAGGTACCTCTGCTATCCAGTTCGTATTGTATCAGGGAAGGGACAACCTTGATCGATGGAAACCCCCATAGGTAAGGCAGGCAAGCAATACCAACACATGGTACCGGCGGGAGGCAGAGAGGCAGAGCACGTTGCAGGTTCAAAAGGGCCCCCAGCCAACCCTTGCACCTTCCCGTCAAAAGGTCCCGCGACTGGGGTCCCACAAGACCAAAGAACCAGAGAACCGCACGAGGAAGTTGCAGCCAACGGTCCCACCGCCCCTCGGCCAGAGCCGCTAGTCCCAGATGGGTAGGTAGAACGGATAACGGCACCGTAAAGAAAAAACGATGAAAATGGTTTTTGGCAGTTACGGATGCCCGCTTGCGAAAAGGGTCATTCTTCTCCGCACTGGGTTGTGGATGTCACTCTGTTATACTCTGTACCGTTATACGTGTTTGCGACTCTACCTACGTATGTATTCTTCCTAGCCGATCGTAATTGCCGTGTTCAACAAGGGCAGTGACACTATCTGTGGCTTCTCGATCTCATATGAGGCGGATAAAGTTTCAGCCTCGATTATTCCTCGTCTCTCTAATCCGTAGGCAAGCGCCACAATCAACATCTCGGCCGGGTCTCGATCGCGACATCCGGGGCTTCCGCCAACATTCAACATGAGACCTGCGAGTCTTTCTACACATACCAAATACAAGGACTTCACAAAAGTCCTTGGGTGTTCAAAGTATCCCCAATTAATCCGACACGCGGCTTTGCAGGAGAGACAACTAACCAACTGACAAACCAAAAAGGTACCTGGTTGCGTGACAAAAGTGCCCTTCTCACATTGCCATGACTCCTGATTCGCTTGAGCTTTGAAGAAAAACATTCTTCCCAGCGAACCAGACCCTGGGGTAAAGTACGTACCGTACTCCTTTAGAGTGCTTACCTCATCTCTTCTTCACCTCATATTAGACTGTTCCCATGCAAAGGAACTTTTGCTGCCGCCATTGGTACCTTTGATAGCGGCCCCTCTCCATGTCTGGGGCCTGGGCTTTGTCTTCTGCGCCCTTTTCTTTTCTTTTATCATCCAAAGTAATAATACGCCAACAACTTAACATAGGTACCTAGGAAAAGTTACATTTATATGATTGTGTCTCATATCGAGCCAGCGAATCATCAGCTGCTATATCGACTTACTCGGATCTTAACAGTGCCTCATCAGGACCCTCTAAACAAAACACGGACCCGAAATCTCAAAACCGTCCGAAGCCCCCTCTCGTTTACACACCCAATCATCAATTGGCCTTTAATATTGCCTTGGGAAAGCGGCCCGTGGGGTGAAGGATATATCCGGCCTGTCTCCGTTGAAACCTCCGTCTTGCTGTCCATCAATGGCACAGTATCACAAAAGTTGAAGGAGGGCCGACTTGAAACGGCATAAAAAGGCATGCCTTGGCTGTGCTGATGATCGAGATAATCAATTATCAAGCATGCACAAGGGTGTGTCTTTATTTCGTCTGCTACATCGGCAGTCGAATTCCTTGAAGACGATCTGCGCAAATCTCTTACGCACGCTACAGCCTTTATTTCCCCGAAGCTAACTAAGCCTCTTGATGTCCAAGATGCATGCAAATGCTAATGCAAAGATATTCATGCCTTGTGCCGATCATTAGCCATCTTTTACTGAGTGAACTGAAAAAAGTACCGTAACACGACAGGTTCTTTGCTAATATTGTCATATACCATGTTGGAGGATGGTACACAAACTCGGCATGATGATCCTCTCCCGTCTTGGCTACAGCCTACCTAACGTACATCTGCATACTTGTGTGTATAGTTCTCTGTTTCAAATAGCTGATCATACAACGTTACTCCACGGATCGCTCGGCACTGTCCTCATTTTGTCTTTTGCAGATTCCCTCTCGCATGATATCTCTGCCTGTTGTTCTTTTTTTCTCTTTTTTTCTCTTTTTTTTTCCTTTTCCCGCTCTGCTTTTAGAAGGTCATAGCAGCCAAGGAACCTTTTGCATTCCCCAGACCAATACAAATTCCCCGGACGGAGACGCCCAGGGCATTCAGGAATAGCGCCCGATCAGCCGAATGGTAAAAAAAAAATCGAGAAATCGACAAAGATTAAGCACTACCAAACGAGGCTAACTTAGGTAATTATTACATCTACGTATCCTCTTCTGTGCAAAAGTCCCCCAATGACTTTACATATCTGTCAATGCTTTCTATTTACAAAAGATCCCTGAGAAACAACAGAAGGAGCCGTTCGACTTGCTCAGACCACGAGGCGAGGCTCACTCAACCAGCTCAATTTCGCGTCTGCTTGTGCTTCTCGTATAACCAGCGGCTCGTCTTTATTGAGTGTCGTATCATGTCGCCGCCTTAAGCCGACTTATACTTGGCACAACGACAGCCATCAACATCAACTGGTGTCTGAAAATTTTACATTCACTTGCTTCATCTGCTAGCTCACGTGTTGGAAACCAAAAAAGGTACTGGTTATTACTTGCACAGTAAAAAGTACAGAACATGGTCCCTGTAGATCCTCTTCACCTTGGACCTACACCATCAGCCCCCTTTGTCAACTTCCCCTGCCTCGTCAGTGCTCATCTGCCCTGAATACCCCCTCTATCGCCCTTCCGTTCGCTTTTTGTAAGAATATACACGGTCATTAGAAAGTAATGATGCCAAAACAAAGCTCCCAGCCAAGGGCCGTTTCCCCGTTTTTTTTCGCTGAATCCGTAACCCAATCGTCGGCTGGGAGGATTAGATGCAGATGCAGCGCGCAAACCACCCGAAACTGAAAAAACGAACAATCATGACTCCAGGTTCCCAACTCCATCCTTCCTCAGAAAGGGAATACCAAACTCCGCCGCCCCCTGCCCTTCAATCTGATCGTCTGCTATACTTGCTTTCCATCTTCTCTCATGTTTTCATATGGGCTATGCCACATACAGATGATGTGATAACTGCGCGCTTAAGCTCCCGTAGAGCACATCCTGCTGGCAGGCAAATCCCAAGACCAACAATGGTATGCCAGTCCCGCATTTGCCACATTATATAATAGTTGCAGTCGTTTAAGCATTCTGAGACTGGGCGCCGCCGCGGCCACGAGGAGCACCACCTCGGCCACGATTCTGGCCAGAGAAGTTTCCTCGAGGACCCTGACCACCAGATCGGCCACCCTCAGCGCCTCCACGGCCACGTCCAGGCAGAGGGCCTCGGCCACCATAGCTGGTACCGCCGTAGGCGTTGGCCTTGGGACGACGGGCCTCAACGACAATGTTCTCGCCGTTGACGGTATGAGGGTTGGCAGCAGCGGCAGCCTGGTAACCCTCAGGGGTCTTGTACTCTACGAAAGCGCAGTTCTATTTCTTGTTAGCTTCTGCAATGCGCTTATCACTCAGGGGTTCAACATACCTTCTGGCGGTTGATGTCGAAATAGGTCAACTCGCCAAAAGCAGCTAGTGCGTTCTTGAGGTCGGCATCTTGCACCTTGTCCGTCACGTATTTGACATACCCCAGAGTACCTTCCTTCTCGGTGGGAGGAGGTCCGGAAACAGACTGGGGACGGTTCTGTCGCTTCGCATCGTTACCGGCAGTTTGCCAGCCAGCCGTCTCCTTTACAGCGGCCTCAGTAGCAGGAGCATTGGCAGTGGCAACAGGGGCGGTAACAGGTTGAGAAGTGGGAGCGGCGGCGGCGGCGGGAGCGGGAGCGCGGCTTTGAGCATTGACAGGGGGAGTAGGAGTCTTGGCGAGAGGAACCACGGGCTTGGGGAGAGCAGCAGCAGCTCGGCTAGCCCAGGTCATCGGTTTGGGAGGACCAGCAGGCTTTTCGGGAGCAGCGGCGGGGGGAGCAGTAGGCTTAGACACAGGTGTAGGGCTGGGGTCCTTGGGCTTCTCGGGGTCCTTGGCATCCTCATCAGCAAGCTCCTTTGCGGCCTCATCAGCGTCATCAGCGTCCTCGATGGGAACCTCGAGCTCGGCATCAGGGGCCTT
>JABFAK010000038.1:0-32895 GCA_013266265.1 Fusarium sp. NRRL 66182 | reverse complement strand
GGGTAGTGGTGGAAAGTGGTGGAAAGGGGAAGGGTGGGAGAGGAGGTAAGGGATCAAAGAGATCATAATCACTGAATGGTCTCTTGTCTATAGAAAGAAGGTAGTAGAAAACCACATTTAGATAAAGTATATAACAAGTCCCGTAGGTGTGAGTGCTACCAAAAGCTGAAAATGATACATATCATCCATTAATCAAGACGTATTCCATGCGTAGCTGTGTTTTATAAATGCCAATTTTAATCTTTCATATCGTCCATTCATTCATAAATCATCAATCCCTTCATCTCGTACTATAACTAACCTTGTCGAATTTCCTCACATCGTCAGGCATACGTGCAATACACAACTCACTACAAAACATGCCCCATTCGCCGCTCGTCGCATCTCGCACAGCGTCCCCCATGCCCCTTCCATAGCGTTCGCGGTAAGCTTGCTTGACAGCGCGCATGTGGTGCGGATCCCAGTGGTACCGAACAAGACGTGAGATGAGCAGCTCCCGGCGGAGTCCGTCCTTGCGAGACGCTGAGGTGGCATGGTGGACAAGGAGGGCGTCGCGGACAGGACGGTTGATGACGCCGTTGAGGATGTGTGCCAAGAGCTCGCCCTGTCAATCGTTGATAAGAATGAATGTCTTGAATATAGTGAGGAGAATAAGAACTTACCACCAGGTTTCCGCTCTTCCTAAGGGCATCGCGCGCAAAGTTGGCCTTGTACTGGCGCTCATACTCTTGAAGGATGGCGCGCAGATGAGAGTCGCTACGCTGTACAATGATGTTGATCATGGCGGTTTCACCACCCTTTTCAGACCTTATAGATCGACGCAGGTCAGCGGCGTCCTGGTCAACCAGGGCGTAGTCTATCGGTAGCAGGCGACCGTGATGGTCGTACTCCTCCATGCGTCGTTCTTCGAGAACCAGGAGGACGGCTTTCTTAAACTTGTCCTCTTTGAGTTCTTCCTTCATGCACTTGACGAGACTGTTATCGTACTTTTTATCTGTGAAAGCATCCTTGATGTTACGGATTTCGGCATTGGTGCGACCCATCAGAGACTCGATGAGGAGTTCTCGACGAGTCTTGTCACCCTGGTACCAGAAGTTGGCCCAGTATGCTTCGCTCTCCCACATGCCCAGGGCAACGGAGTAGCAAGCTTTCATCAAAAGAGGGTCTTCGTCCTTGAGACGAGCGCGGATATGCTTGGCGATGTTGACGCCTTTGCGTTCAGAGCCCGTCTTAACAAGCGCCTTGTAGTCAGAACGTAGCTTCATAACTTGATCGTGTGTCAAGCTTGGCAGAATCTCAATGAGCGGCGAGGTGTCGGGCCGGCGACTACCCTTGAGGGCCGTGGCGAGCTGAGTTGTAATGTCTTCAGAGTCATGGAAGCGAGCACGTCGGCTACGGCGCTTACCATCTCCCTCATTGTCGGAGCCCAACGGTGAGAGTGCCTCAAGAGTTCTGTTCTCTTCGCTCGGATGCTTAGAAGCGAGCAAAAGGGGAGAAGGCATGGGCGAGCAATCCTGATAAGTACCGTAGTAGGACTCAAGCATGGGCGATGCTGGCGCGTTTGCGAGCGATGCACCAGCCAACCCGCCAACAGCCAGTCCACCAACGGTCAATCCCGTGTTGATACTGAGACCAGACATTCTCTCAGCTGGAGGCTGGGGGGACTTGTCTTTACGGCTGCGGTGTCTATCCTTGGATCGCGACCTAGACCTGTTCCTAGACCTTGACCTGTGTCGATGATGATGCTTGTCCACACCCAGCTTATCCCGTGAAGGCGACTTGTCCTTCCGACGGTCCCGAGATCTCTCGCGCGACTTTTCGCGCTTTCGACCCGAGTCCACAGCAAGGCGGTCCGAACTACCGCGTGCATCGGAGGACCGATCCCTGCGACGGTCGCGGGATCTTTCACGGTCGCGACTCTTGGGATCAACGGTCAAGACGTTGGGGCCTGCGCTGTAAGAATCAGGGTAGTAGGCGTCTTCCTTTGATTTGC
Source organism: Fusarium sp. NRRL 66182 (assembly GCA_013266265.1). Lineage (NCBI taxonomy): Eukaryota > Fungi > Ascomycota > Sordariomycetes > Hypocreales > Nectriaceae > Fusarium > Fusarium sp. NRRL 66182. The sequence continues at coordinate 30,902 of JABFAK010000038.1, read as the reverse complement.
GCTGGCCATACTGGCCGACAGCCGGACTGACGGGGTCACGGTTGACGTATCCGTACGATTGCGGCTGTTGACCATAGTATTGGTCGTCGGGAGTTGGATCAGGTCTATAGGTGGTCATGGCCTGACTGGCGGTTGAAGGGACTCCCGCTGCCTTACCATAGGCCAGGTCAGATGTTTGGTCCTTGGGGCGTGGAGGCACCGGTGGTTTGCCATAGGCCAAATCATCGTCGTTCCGATCCTTGCGGCTACGGCTGTCCTTTTCCTTGTCATCGTCTGAACCTCCAGTGAGTTTGCGCATGTACTTTTGCGGTAGGAAACTGAATTTGTCTTGTTCCTCCTTGTCCTTGGCACGGGGCTCTGCATTGTAAACATAAGGGTCCTTGTCTTTCTCGCGGCGGCTGTCTTCTGGGAATGCCCCCGGCAAGTTGTTGTCAACCCTGTCATACGAGGAACGGTACGGCGAGTCTCTGGGCGGAGAAGCGGTTCGATAGGTCGGCGGCTGAGAGTCGTAGCTGTATTGGCTTTGATTGTATTGGCCTTGGCTCCCAGGAAACACAGGATAAATACCAGCGCTGCCCTCTTCGGGATACGGGAGAGCACCGCTGGCCTGAGGAACACCAGGACGACTATAGCGATCGCTTAGATCGTCTTCTGGATATATGTAGCTTGGTTCGCGAGTCTCGCTATAAGAAGGGCGTTCAGCGGTAGCACTCTTGGAACGGCGATCGCGAGACTGAGACCTGTCCCGTCCCTTTCGGTGGCGGTCATCAGGCTTGAGAGACATGGTCTCGATGGATTTGGTCTCGTTTGTGTTTGATGAGGTCAAGATAAAGCTCAGATGTTGGAAGCGAGAGGTATTATTGTATTTGTGGGGAGGGAGCTTGCGGGGTTTATATGAGGAGCCAGATGATAAGAGACGCTGCAAGAATACAAGGACGGGAAGAGTCTAGAGGAAAGATTATTATTAAATAAATGAAAAGGAAAAAGAAGAAGAGGAGGAGGAGGAGGAGAAGGTTGAAAAAAGATGCCCAATCAAGCCATAGCTTACAGCAGCAGCAGGTCTGGTCTGGTCACACGCACGCCGAGTCGTCAATGGCGGACGGACCGAGGGGCATTGTTAGGTAGTAGAGGGGCTAAATGAAACCTGACCTGCAGAATCGAAGCTCTTTGAGCTTGTCCTAGTGGAGCAGGAGAGCATCTCGGGCGTCTTTGTTAGGTCGTCATAGGGCAAAGAGGACATGGGTGTTAATGCAGCTTGCGCAAGAAATGCCCGCAGGGCAGACCAGTCAGACAGCTCTTGAGGGGTCTTGAGGTCTTGAGAACTAAAAATCGGGCGACCCCGAGCGCTAGGAGCCTTCACCGGGGCGCAGAGGCTGAGAACAGGGGATCGTTGTTGATTTAGCGTCGACAGTTTGAGGGTGAGGTTATTGGGCATGATGAGGTTTACTGGGTTGGCCACTAGACTACCAATAAAAGAAGAAAAGAAGAAGAAAAAAAGCCATGTCACAGTTAAAAAAAAAAAAAAAAAAGGAAATCGTCAATTTGTCTTTTTTATAGATTATGCCACTAATCTATTCTTTTGGCACCATATCACCCCGCTGAAAGATATACAACGCTTCATCCTTTCCAGGGAATGAAGGCAACGCTATCTTTGCTACCATTACCCAGTCCCTGTGCTCCCTCTCCATAAACTCGTCCATAGTCACTCCCTTAAACCCCGTGTAGCCGTTGCGATTCTGCGTTCCCACGACTGCGATTGTATCGCCCTGGAACGCAGCTACCAAGTTCCGCGTAAACCCCCCCTCGGTGCCGCCGCCAACTCCGCCGCCCACGACGGGATACACAAGCAAGAGAACCATATCCTTCCCGCCGGCGTTGTTGCGCAACCACTTGATACCGTCTGAGATGATTGTATCATTGACCCAGTTGACTCGCCATTCGCTCTGCATGTTATCCACCGCGTGTACCGTCAGGCCGTAACGGCGGAGCATGAATGCCCAGTATCCGTTTCCCGACCCCATGTCCGCGATCGCACGACCATCAGACAGGATTTTAAGCATAGCCAGACTCTCATGCGATGGTGTCGCGCAGCCAAAGTGGTGCATGAAGATGGGAAGGACATGATGGCTTGTGGCCACACGCTCCGAGGCCGGGCAAGGACCGCACCACTCAAGAGAGTGACATGCCCACATCCAGAAATCGAAGTACGGATTTGTGCTGGGCGGTTTCTTGCTCTTGGGGATGGTGAGTTTCGTTACAAGCCCGGGGTGCAGATATCGCTTGCTTTCCAGGCTGGATGCCACTTCACTTCTGGTTGAGCCCTTTTTGGCGTTTGTCCCGAGGTTCTTGAGAAAGGAGGCAGTGGCAGTCGATGGTCTAAAGATGGAGACATAGGCTTCAATATCAGCCTGTGCAGGTGGATCTCTCTGAATTATCGTCAGTCTCCTTTCGCTTTACAGTTCACAGACGAGTCCTTACGGGTGAGCCATCTTGGTTACGGTACCAGGAATGTAGACCATTGACACCGCCGAGATTGACAACAGATTGGACTTGACCAAGTTTCACACTTGTCATAGCATGATATGTATAGGTATCCTGCTCTGGAAGTTGAAGCAATACTCGACTAGCATTGTAGAGGTCATTCTTTGTCAAATGATCCAGAGCTTCCTTCTGGCGGTCGACATCCTCGATGAGTTCGTTTGGATTGAATGTTGGACTTTCAACACAATAGACAAATGTTGAAGACTGAGGCATTTTGAGAGGTACCAATATTATCTAGTAGGCGACCAACAGCCTGGGCGAGGAGTAGTAGGTACTGTAATTCACGGGATGGGCCCTCGGCCGATTTGATGACGTTGCGCATTCTTTCCCCCAAAAGTGGAACACACACACACACACACACAGTCCACGATTTTGGCTACCCTAGCCCGTCAACTTACAAAACTATACCTAGGTACGTTGGCCATTGATTACATTAGATTACCAGCGCTAGGTTAAGACGAGAAATCTATGTATGATACTTTCCATGTTTCCTACGCATTGGAAAAGCTCCTGTACGTATATTGAGATAATTACTTGCAATTATTGATCCCGTAATTCTGGATATAATGCCTCCACTTGGGTATATTTCTTGGGTTGTGTCTTTCTTGACCGTCAGGTTAGGACTACATATCTGGCCTATTAGTGTTGGTGATGAGTTTTGGTCTACCAACATAGCTCAGGCAAGACAGACTGTAATCTATCATAGTTAAACTCCGGCAAACCCCGTTGAGAGAGACACTTGTTTAGGTAGATGACATGAATTCTTTAGCAAAAATGTAACAGTGCGGAGTATCTACCTGTGAGTTGTCATATCTCTCTTTTCATGACTTGTGACTTATGAGCTACCTACCTACTACCTACCTACCTTACTAATAGTTGAGTGGAAACTTCACCAGAGCAGGGAAGAGGGAAGAAGGCACTTGCAACTTGCACTTGGCTTGTTCCAAGCCTCTCCATCCCTCCCGTCCCTCTCGCTTGCCCCACCAGTTTGCAATCCAATGTAGCAAGGTAGTCAGGTCCATCTCAGGCGCATCTTCTCGCAGAACATGGAACTCTCTTTCTTACATCTACAGAACCTAAACATCTTTGGTTAAGCCCATCGTCACAGGCACTGCTGAGTTAGTAGCTCGCTTTCGTCAACTTCCCTCTAACCAATCGTATATCGTCTACAGTACACAACTGTATATCGGACCCTGGGCGCTTCCCTTGCATGGTCAGATCGTCTTGCTCGGCTTCATCGTCTTCAGATCTTCCTCGCGACGTCCTCCACTTTTTAACTGCTGTTCCTATTTGGTAGCTCGAAGGGAACCAACGCGAGAATCCGAATTGAACAGAGCCTAGCGTGTGGTCCACGTCGACAGGGTTGTCCTTCGCGATCGTGCCAACTCTACAAACAAGATCTCCTTTCGGATCTCCTCTATACCCGTGTTTGTTCCGGCGTTTGATATACTTCTTCCCGGATATCATGAACCAGGAACCACCTTCCACCCCCGTCGACGCTACCAAGCATAACAAAACACTCGCCAGCGATCAATTGAGTTCAGATCCAGCCTCTTTCCAAGACCCTACACCAGTGCAGCCCAGAGAGGCCGACGGAACTGCTCATACATCACGTTCTCTCGGCTCCCCTGACCCAGAGATGCCTCGCCACCATCGACGGAATGGCTCACTCATCACATCTCCCCTTACTCACCCAAATGGAATATCAATGTTTCCTGATTTGTCGGTCACCGAACAAGAGGCCATGTCTCGACAAGCTGTTGCTCAGGCCGAGGAGAACATTATCGCCGACAGCGACGAATACAGTTCGATAGGCGATGCCGCGTCCGATGCTGGATATGCGAGCGATAGTCTTAGCTCTGCAAGTACCTCGATTGGGTCATCTGTTCGGGACTACATGTTTGAGAATGGCCGGCGTTACCATAGCTTCCGGGCCGGAGCCTACAATTTTCCCAACGACGACATAGAGCAAGAGAGAGAGGATATGAAGCATGCCATGGTAAAACTTGTTTCTGGCCAAAGACTTCATTTCGCGCCCTTGGGCGATTTCCCTCAGACGGTTCTTGATATCGGAACTGGCACAGGAATATGGGCAATCGAGAGTAAGGCTATCAACAACAATAAACACCCTAGATGCTAATACTGGACCAGTGGGTGAGCAGTACCCAAGCGCCAATGTTCTTGGCATCGACCTATCGCCCATTCAACCAATTTGGTTGCCGCCTAATGTTCAATTTATGGTTGACGATGTCGAATCTCATTGGCTTCATCCTCAGAATCACTTCGACTACATTCACTCGCGGCATACTGTCCAGGCGATCAAAGACTGGCCCGGACTTTTTCAAAATGCATTTCAGTAAGCTCGAAACCCCTTCAACAAACTCCAAAACCGACCTTTACTGACATAATACAAGACACCTCAAGCCCGGAGGTTGGATGGAACTTCAAGAAATATACCACTGCCCTCATAACGCAAGAGCTGGTAATCCTGTTCCTCCGGGGGAACACCCTGTTGCACAGTACTGGTCGAATATCACGGAAGGGCTCGCAGCGTTAGGAGTCGATTTTGCCGCCGCCGCAGGGGGCAAACTCGCTGCCAAGATGCAAGCAGCTGGCTTCATCAACGTCACTGAGCGAGTATTTCATGTCCCTCTAGGAACATGGCCCAAAAACAAAGTTCTCAAGACTGTTGGGTTGTATTGGCGCACTATACTGATAGACGGGCTGCAAGCCATCGCCCTAGGTCCCATGACAAGAGGGTTGGGATGGGATCGCGAGGAAGTTGAAATATTTCTTATCAATGTGCGAAGAGCATACAGCGATAACACAGCGCTTCTTTATATGCCTATGCATATAGTGTACGGGCAAAAGCCGCTCTAAACCATCAAAGGCGAACTGAAAACACACAAGCAACGATTTCACAGACAACCTCGCACCATACTGTTCGATGTCCCATGTCGTTGAGACCCATGGTGACGTGGAGACGCTATTATGCGAACTGGAACGGAGGCGGACGCTAACCAGACACGGCTGCATCAAGACCAGCCTACAGTACCAACATGTGCTGAGCCTGCAACACACCTCATCAAGGCCATCGTGTACACAACATCAACTTATACGACTAATAAAATGATTTAAAGGCTGAGGTTGGGCAGTCAAGCCAGTTGCAACTTGCTCACACACAAAAGTTTAAAGAACGGTGGAGGACGTATGGCTTGTTCGTTTTCGTCAAATTTCTCGACTTAAACATGAACTTGGTGTCCAATCCAATCGGATAATTATTAGCTCGCTGCAGCTGATCGCGACTGCTAACGATAACCTCCTACAACGCCGTCAGGGTTTCTGCGTGATGCACGGTGTCCAAGAGGCTGAATATATCCAGAGCGATTGCTGTATGGCGGCTAAGGAATGTCCAGGGCAGCGAGCTGTCTTCAACGTCCTTTTGATGGCGAATGGAAGCTATATGCTCGCTCCAAAGCCAAGCCTCGGGAATCGGGAAGCTCTTGGTAACATCGAGCCGTGGACACTATGATCGGCTAGCTCCCGGCCAAGCCCGCGGAAAACTAGGGACAAAAATTGGCCAATGCAAATAAAGCCTAGCCAAATCAGTCTTGTCATGGTAGAATCCACACTCTTGCCGCCTCTTTCACTGGCTCTATCACGGTGCGGGCGGGCGGGTTCACTATCTTGAACGGTTCACGCATCCATACCCATAGCCGCACTGGTCTCAACGGCACAGCAGTCTGATGTAGAGTTGATCTAGGGTTGTAATGAATATCGAAGATGTATAAAATGGCGCGCAGCCCCAAGTCGGATTCGCAGAACGATTGAACTATACCGAGAACTATAACGACACTCACGAACCAGCGTAACTATTACTACTATGATAGATTTATCAACGACTGAACAATAAATCCACATGTGACTGCAAATCTAGTCGAAAATGGGCACATCTTAGATGATTTAGTTGGTGAAGAAGATCACCAAAGAGACGGAGAAGCTTGATAAATACCTAAAGGACAACGGCATTTCGGATCTAGGTTTTGATGCCGCTGCTCCCGGAGACCTACCCAGGTTACCAAGTGATATACAGAAAAGCCGCCTGGAGATTTCATCTGCAAAAAAAGAGCTAGCGCTTCTTGTTAGAGGACCTAGAGAGGCTGTCCGATGGGGAATATGGAGTGTAAGCTTGCTGCGTCTGGATTATCTACTTGGACACTGTGAGCCTCACAATCCTCAACGACCATGGAATTCGTGAGCTACCTACCTATACCCCATCATGACTACTTTTTCTGATTTGTCACAGCCAATCTCGTACCTTTTGCCGAGCCTATTTCTCTGACTGAGCTTCAAACAAAAACATCACTGGATCCAACCAACTTGGCGCGTACTCTGCGACATGCAATGACCGACAAGGTTTTCCAAGAACCGAAGCCAGGGTTCATAGCGCACGCAGCTGTATCAAAGGTCCTTGCTCAAGATGCCACTCTTCAAGCCTGGCTAGGTACGAATGGGGAAGAGTTTTTGCCTGCTGGAGCTCACACTCTACAAGCCATTCGCGCCGATCCAGGCCATCAAGATTCTCAAGAATCTGGTCCCAGCCCTCAAACCCGGCGCCCGTGTCGTTATCAACGACCGTCGTCTTTGTGAACCCGGAGCTGAGAACACCTGGGATGAGAAAATAATGAGGAGTATGGATCTACTGATGCTGACCCCTTTTGAATGCCCAGGAGCGGACGGAAAAGGAGTTTGAGGAGTTATTCAAGACTGCCGACGAGCGCTTTGTCTTTAAGGTGAGCTACATTGGAGCTCATGATGTCGCTGCATGCGGACAAGTCGTTTCTAACAGGGCGTTACGAGGCCTGAGGGATGTAGAATGAGTATTGTGGAAGCCGTTTGGGAACCTTGTGTCGATAGTAAACTCGTGAATCATCACCAATGATAGTTGTCTATGGAGTCTGCTGAGAACATGGAAGAAGACTCTGCAAGCTTCTAAGAAAAAGCGATATTGTATAGGAGTGTTGAGCTTTACTTGCCTGTTTCAACTATATAGAAAGTCGACAACTGACTCAGCCTTGTCTATACTTGGAACATACCAAGATTGAAGACATAAATGATATAATCATGGCTTCATATTTTTAATTAACATATCCAATTCTTATTCAAGCGTAATTGGTTTAGTGGTAAAATTCTCCGTTGCCATTCGAGTAACGTCGGGGAGCCCTGGGTTCGATTCCCAGATTACGCATTGGCTTTATCTTTTGCTGCCATGTGCAACCTTGCTGACTTTTTGGCATGTTGGGTTGTTATTAACTTGTATATGAAGTTAGTTGTGAATAAAGACAAAGTTGAGGCTATTCACAATGAGAAAAGGTTACTCTATGTATAAATTAAAGCTCCTTATAATACTTATAGCAGAGATAAATTAACATTCTCAGTATTTATAGCTACTTAAACAGGAAGAAGCAGTATAATACTCAGAAAATTACTTTGTCTATTAACATCAGTTTACCACAAACTCTCACAACTGCTTCAACTTTATTCTAAAGTACAAAACGCTCTCCCTTGTCCCAGTGCCCAATATTAACTCATACACATACATACACAGCCCATTCTAGGCTCTTGTATATAGATTCATCTTTTCAAGAGTCGACCGTTCAACATGATGATCTCACCTCAATCCTCCTCAACACCATATGCACCTCGGGTAGCGATCTCCATAGCCAGTTCGGCAACTGTCTTGTCGCTCAGGACTTCAAAGACGGACACCTCGACGCCGCAGTTTGTGACAACCCAGTTGCGAACACCGACGGCAACCAGAGAGTCAACACCGTAGACATTGGGCGGCTTGCTCGTGTCAATCTCCTCCGGGAGCATGTTCATGGCCTTGGCCAGCATGTGAGAGAGGCCTGTGGTGACAATGCCAGCAGCTGCGTCAGCGCTGGGACAGCAAGAAAGCATGGCTTTGAGGTCAATGTCCGATGAGCCATCAACGGCCGCCAAGTCGGGGAGTGGCATGTCGACAAGGTTCAGGTAACCGTAGAGAGCGGTGCGAGACCAGTATGGATCGGCTGGTTGATTCTGTCGGATGAGACCGCCGGAGCCAATACCCATGACAACACGGCCAGGCATGGGGGTTTCTGGTGCAATCTCGTTGGTGATGGCGTGAGTGACCATGGTGAGGAAATCCTCATGTCGAATGCCGTAGAATCCACTGGCTCGCAGCATGTCGAGAATCTCCTCACCCTCTGCAAGCATTCCTGCACCAAGAACGGGACCGAGATCGATAGAGACGGCGTGCTTCTTTTGCATACCAAGGTTGAGCGCGAGAGCATCCTCGAAGCAGTTTCCAGCAGCGTAGTTGGCTTGACCACGGTTGCCAATCACGCCGGCAGAGCTGGCAAGGAAGATGAAGAAAGGGTTCTCAATCTCCGTGTTGGCTGAGACCACTCGAACAAGGTTGTCAGAACCGATCGTCTTGGGCTTGACGGCCGCCTGCCAGTCAGAGTAGGTCATGTTTGCAAAGATGGAATCTTTGATGACGGCAGCGCACTGAAAGACACCTCCGATAGGAGGCATGTCCTGGGCGATCTGCTCCTTGACCACCGTCGTGAGAGCCTCAGCATCGCAAATGTCGGCTTGGTAGACTCGTGCGTTCACACCATTCCTGTTTAGATGACCGACAAAGCGACGAGAGGCCTCAGACGAAGCACCCGATCGTGACAAGAAGGCAACATGCTTCACGCCGTTCTTGACCAGCAACTCGCAGATACTACGACCCAGACCACCCAGACCACCTGCAAGGAGGTACGTGTCTGTTCTGGAGAGCGCCTGGTGAAGTGGCTTTATGCGCTTCCTGGTAGCAATCTCAACTTTGGGGGCCTTATCGGTGTTGCCAGCGACATGGGTAACCCCAAGGAATGGACTCTTCTCCAGATGAAGGAATGCCTCCTTGATGTCGGGGAGCTCGACCAGCTTCACGATAGAACTTTTGACGTTGAAGTCGGATGGAGCGTTTTCCACGACTTTGAGAGTCTCGTCAAGAAGCTCTGATACGTAGTCTGCGTCGTACTGCATCAGGGTGGTGAGGTCAAAATTGACAAGGGAAGCTGTGGCAGATGTGACATGAACGGTAGGGGGGCTTGGCGACTTGCTCGCGAACTGGATGACGGTTCCGCCTAGAAAGAGTTAGTATATATATACATCACAAGCAGGGAGCACGGGAACTTTCCTTTGCCAACACACTGAAAGTTGGTCTCGATATGCTCCTGAGTAGGATTGTAGACAATGTCAACTCCTCTTCCTCCAACACAATCGCAGACAACTCTAGCAAAGTTGTCCGAATTAGCATCAATGATGTGAGACGCCTCGAGGCCCATCTCCTCCAGGACAGTTCTCTGTTGATCAGTGTCTGGTCCCATGACAGTTGCAAAGATCTGATGACAGAATTGAGCAGCCACAGCCACAGCCGCCAGACCAGCTGAGCTCGCTCCAGCTTGAATGAGAACTGATTTGCCGAGACTGATTCTTCCCACCTTGACGAGACAATGAATAGCGCTGACGCAGTGGCTGAGGCATAGGTGAGAGCACCACTTCCGGACGAAACGACTGTCGATGTTGATATTGCTCTGAACAGAGCCACCGTCAACGAGGGCGCTGACACGATCCCCAGTCATGAACCCAGAGACATTACGGCCAATTCGACCAATGCCGCCTTGAACAGACGATCCAACCTCCGAGTCCACCGTCTTCCCCATGGCAGTCTCCAGGTCGACAGGGCTGAGGGGTGCGCTTTCGAAGATGACCTCAACCTCGCTAGGCTTGGGGGCAAATTTAGTTCCCGCAGAAAAGATCAAGCTATCGTCGGTCAGACCGGGCTTTGCGATCTGAAGCCTGAGGTGTCTTGGGTAGCTGTGGAATGCCACCTTGGTGACTTCGCTGGCAATCCTATTCTCCACAATGTCGTTGAGTGGCACAATAGGTACCAAGCGAGGAACATAGATGACGCCCAGCCGTTCAGCATATTCCATCTCGCGAGGGCCCGAGGCTTGGGCTGCCCCAAAAGTTTGCAGAAAGATCAATAGAATGTTCTCAACGACGAATTCCGAGTTGAGCCCCGTGCTAGCGTTCAAGTCAAAGGTTGCGATGGTCTTGAGAGGATCTTCCGACATGAGAGTGCGTGCCAATGCAATGATGGGAGCAGCCTTTGGGTTGCTTGGCACCATGTTGGCGCCACGAGTGATCCAGAGAATACCCTTGGTCAGTTGCTGGAGAGTATGAAAGGCCTTGAAGTCAGCCTCGTCCCAGCAAAAGACAGATGCGCCTGCGGTGGCTCCCGCGGAGAAGTCGACAAGAGAAATGACCACCTTGCCCCTGAGTCTTGCCGGATCATCTAGAACCTCTCTGAGCTCCATAGTGCGTACCTGTACACTGGGATTGAGCTTGATGACGAGATTACCGGCGAGCATCTGCACGTCTGGAGGAGGATTGTTGGGAAGTAGAACAGCGACATCGGGCACAGATGACCAGGACTGAGGCTGGGTGTGATGATGGACTCGAAATCTCATAAACACATTCTTGCCGTTCGGTTGAGGGTATTCGTGAGAGATGACTACATTCTGGTCAGGGTTGAAGTTGACCTTGGTAAAGCTCTCGGTAAGATAGCCAGGCTGCTTCAAGTGACCAAAGAGCTTGCTTGTATCGACTCCATTCTCTGTACACACGAGGATCAGGTGGTAGTCTGGCAGAGGCTCGGATCCATCAACAGATCTCTTTTCAACAAATGGCTCGGTGGGATGGCCCTTGACATCAGACAGAATGTCTAGAGTGTTCTCAGCAGGGTGGATTTCAGCCACGCTGTATCGAGAGAACCATGGAGTCTGGTCTGAATTCTTGGGCATGGCACTGAGAACTTGCTTGACGACGCATGGGCTGCCGCCGACTTGGAGAATCGAGAGACCGGGAAACTTGTGTGCAAGTCTCTTGACAAAGTCCTCGAGTGTCCTCACTCTTGTGAATGTGATGTCTTCCATCCACGAGATTTGAGTGCACAGAGTGCGGTTGTTTGGGAGGAACCCGCCTGGCTCGTCGGAAGAAGTCGAGATACCCGTAAACTGAAGGCCGCTGATGACAACCGAAGGACGTTCCCAGCCAGACTGAGCCATGACAATCTCGGCGCTGGCATCCCGGACCCCGGACCGGGCCGCAGTCGAGTACCCATCAAACCCCTTGCTCACGTCTCGAGAGATTTCTGCCGAGACAAAGATGCTCTTGATCAAGGTAGGCACCATGGGATCGTTTTGTATAGCGAAAGGCGTCTGAAACATGGAATCCAGAGTCGCAGGGTGAATCAGATGATCATACTCGAACTTGGCAGGCATCTTTGACTGCGTATCAGGAATGCGAACCTTTGTGATGCAGGCACGGTCTCCCCTGAGAATTTGCGTGATGTTCTGGAAGAGAGAGCCATAGTTCATGCCGACAATGTCAAGAAGCTCATAGAGCTGCCTGGGGACAACTGATTCCTTGCAGGTAGCCTGAAGCGACTCATACCTGTTGCGGTGCTGCTGGAAGCCGACTTTCCACTGACCATGCTTGTATCGAATCTGGATGCAACCAGTCGCATTCTGTTCCCAGGGCGAGTCAAGCTGCTTCGAGTAGATGCAGAATTCGAATGCGAGGCCTTGGGTCTTGTCTCCAGAGGCAGATGACATCTGCTTGAAGTTCATGGCCGTTTCCAAACCATGTGCAGTGCCTGGGACGATCATGGCCTTTTCAATCCGCATGTTGGTAATCTCATACCCAAGGAGACCCTCCTTGTTCTTGGTCAGCTGGCTAGCGCCCTGGAGGGCCATGGTAACCATGCCGGCGGCAGGGTAGATGGTCGTCTTCTGGACTTGGTGATCCTGGATCCATGGGTTCTCTGAGATGCGAAGGAATCCTCGCCAGCGAGGCTCAAATGAGATAGCATCCGCGGTGGGAGCACCGATGAGGTCTTGTCGAGGAAACTCCCTGAACCGGTTTGCCTCACCGAGGTGAGACTCGTGCCAGTACGATCTGCTGTGGTTCCATGGGTAGGGAGGAAGATCGGCTAGAGATTTGAGAGGAATTTGGTAAGACCCTCGACTAACAACCTTTTCCATGTTTAGTTTGCACCCACGCGTCCAGAGTTCGCCAAGAGTCTGCAACAAGGAGATGGCTCCCGGGATCTTGCGATCGAGAGCGGAATGATACGTCGGTGGGACCTTGGGATCAATGGCGGTGATGATATCAAGGGTTGGTGATCGTAGTGCTGAGGTAGGACTGAGCTCGATGATCAGGTCGGGAGTTTCATCTGAAGGAAGATGCATCATGTTCTTGATAGCAGACACGTAAGAAACCGGGGAAACCAAGTTTGCAGCCCAGTACGCCTTGTCCAGCTTATAGCCATCGACAGACTTTCCGCTGACAGTCGAGAACATGGTGACCGAGTTTTGATGCTGTCGTGGGCTGACAAGCCCCAGAGCAGACTTGTACTCGTTCTCGACCAAGAGCATGTGTGAAGAATGGTAAGCAACCTTGACCTGAAGGATACGACAGAAAATGTTCTTGGCAGAAAACTCCTTGAAGGCGCGTTCGATGTTTTCCCTTTTGCCAGACAGAGTCGTAGATCGAGGGCTGTTGATGCAGGCGATCTCACACTTGTATGGGCTGTTCTTGAAGTGGTCTCCAACCTCGATCAAAGATAGGCCGACAACCATCATAGCGCCTTCAATCAGAGGAGCCTTGAGAGTGAGCGAAGAGGCCGCCACGCCCCGGTAGTACGCAGCCTCCCAAGCTGCTTCTCTAGTGAGAGCACCGGATGCATACGCTGCAGCAATCTCCCCTGAAGAGTGACCAACAACAAAGTTGGGAGTGATGAGGAAAGAGTCAAAAAGATCAACCAATGCCATCTGCAAAGAAGTGGTGGCAGGCTGAGAGATGCGTGGATCGGATATGCGAGACTCGCTTGGATCCTTGAGAATCTCCTCAACAAGGTCAAAGGGGCTTCCAAGAACATTCTTCATGTATCGAGAACCGGCCTCGAGGGTATCACGAAAAGCTTCAAAGGGTAGGAGATCTTTGCCCATCTGGGCAAACTGCGCGCCTTGGCCAGAGAACAGAAAGCAGATCTTGGGTTGCTTATTCTTGGACGTGCGTCTGAACTGAGTATCATCAATGTTCTTCAGCTTTGTGACGAGGTCTTGTCGAGATTTGGCAACAACAGCATGCTTCCACTCGAGGTTAGATCGGCGAGAGCCAAGCGTATAAGCGTAGTTTTGAAGGAATTCGACGTCATCTCCCTCTTGGGAGCTCAGGTAGGGAATGTGAGACTCCATGACACGCCGGACACCTGACTTTTCGTGAGATGAGAAGATGTAGAGCTGAGACTCGATTTCTGCAGGCGTGCGATGCGATGCTATACGAGCGGACCGCATAGAGCTGGTGGTTTCGACCGAGTGGTGATTGCCTCTGAGGCCACGAGCAGACATGTATCGAGGAGCTTCGTCCATAATGACATGCGCGTTGGTGCCTCCAAAGCCGAAGCAGTTGACGCTGACGCGGCGCAAGCCGGTAAGAGGCCAGTCTAGCATCTTGGTTGGGACCTTGACTTTCCAGTTCTCAAAGTCAATATCAGGGTTGGCCGTCTCAAAGTTGATGTTTGGCGGAATCTTGCCATGCTCCAGAGTGAGGACGCCTTTGATGAGACCAGCTACACCAGCAGCGCCTTCGAGGTGGCCGATGTTGGGCTTCACGGAGCCGACGACGATGGGGTTGTCAACAGTTCGGACAGAGCCGAGCGACTCCGAAATGGCCTTGAGCTCACGCCAGTCTCCAGCCTTGGTTCCAGTGCCGTGGCATTCGACGTAGGCGGTTTGGCTGAAATCAAGGCCAGCAGACTCGTAAATGCCGCTGATGTTGGCGACCTGGGCTTCCTTGCTGGGAAGCGTGATGCCTTTTTTAACCGTCAGCAACTCAAGAGGAGAAGAGAAGAAGAGATTGCTCACCTGTGGTGTGACCATCTTGGTTCACCTTGGTAGCCCGAATCACTGCTCGAATTGTATCGTTGTCACGAAGAGCATCCGATAGACGCTTGAGAACTACGACACCGATGCCTTCACCTCTTCCGTAGCCATTGGCCCTGGCATCAAAAGTAAAACACTTGCCATCGGGGCTCAGAAAGTTGAGTGCTGTCATGGGCATCATGGTGTTGGGCGTGAGGATCATGCCAGCACCAGCAGCAATTGCCTAGACCACGTCAGCTGCGTCTAGCCAGAACAGTTTCAACAACAAATAGACTTGCCAGAGATGTTTCCCTTGTCCGGAGACTCTGTGCAGCGAGATGAACAGACACAAGGCTGCCACTGCACCCGGTATCAATCGTCATGCTGGGCCCGTGCAAGTTGAAGAAGTATGAGATACGGTTCGCCATGATGGCGATGCCGTTTCCAGTAGCAGCATATTGAGGCTGCCAATCCGGATCTCGGAGGCACACTTGCTCGTAATCTAGGTGACATTAGAGGAGGGTATCCAAGCCGAACGAACAGGGGATGTCGCTCACCTTTGACAAAAGAGCCGACGTACACGGCGGCATCGCTACCGTCGATATCCTCTTTGCGGATTCCCGCTGATTTCACCGTCAGTTTTGGTCTCGTGGAATAAATACACGCTGTGACGTACCATTTTCAAGTGCCTCGTACGAAGCCTCGAGAAGAATTCGCTGCTGAGGATCGATCGCTTTGGCGTCCTCGGCCGCGACAGAAAAGAACTAGATAGAGGAACAAGCTTGATTAGAGATTTACGTCGAAAGACAGGAGTGAGAACGCACAGAAGCATCAAAAGAAGCAAAATCGCTCTTGATAAAATGAGCACCGCGAAAGGAAATCTGAGACAGGCACACATCAGCAAAGACATCATCTTGATTAAGAATCTGAGTACCAGCTTACGCTGCCTTGACGATCACCGCCAGGGTGATAGTAGCCATCGATATTAAGACGGTCCTTTGGAAACTCGGACCACTGAGATTCGCCCCGTTCCAAGACCTTCCACAGCTCCTCGGGAGATGAAGCATCGCCCGGGAAGCGTAGGCCGATGCCGACGACGGCGATGTCGTCTTCCATGAGGCCCAAGATACGCCCAAGAAAATCTAGAGTCTAGCGAGCGATATTACAAAGTCTTTCTTGTCTATTTGTCGTTGTGTCTAGTTGGTCTGGGATGAAGAGCAAAAAAAAAAAAAAAGAAGAAGAAAAGGTGAGTAAGTGGGTTGAGAGAGGAAGAAGAAGAAGAGAGAGGTTGAGGATGAAAGAAGCAAATGGCTTGGCTGTTTGGCTCTCTCTCTCATGAGAGAAGAAGAAGACGACGAAGAAGAGCCAGAAAGCCAAGATAATAATAACCAAGAGTTCGTTCACTTCCTTGGAGATTGCCAGTGACAGATGGATCTCTAGTAATGCCACCTTGATGTCGAGGTGCCCAACAGCTGACAGGAGAAAGAGTCAGCACTGGCAGAGGATTGCATCTAGTTGGTTATATAGACTCTCATCAAGGTGAGCACTAAGAGAGGGACGGACCAAAGGATTCATCGATCAAGAGAGTTTGGCGTAAAGAGAATGTAATAGATGCTCAGAACAAAGCCTGTTCTTTACCGTATCCGTCGCGGCAGTGAGAGAAAGGGGCCAGATACAACACATGCTTGGTCCATCTCATCCTCGACTTAACGCTCACCTACCCACCTGGATGTAATTAACCGCCTCTAAGTAGCAGAAAGAACTCAAGCTCGTCCTGGTGCACTCACATGCCACTGCCAGCGGCTGCTGCACGCCCCATGCGCGGCGTGATCCTTTGCTGCAACTGGGAAGCCCAAGCATGAACAGGGAAGGTGTGTAAGAGCATCCCAGTGTAGATACTCGCTCTCCTTGCCCTTTGCTGCCGAGGCCAGGCTAGATCAGCGGTCTGGGGTAGAGCTGGTTGCCTGGCGTCTCATTTACGGTTAAGCACATCAGCTTACGGAGGTCTTGCTGCAACATGGCGGCAGTTCTCCAGAAGGTCTTGTTCTTCACGGTGATCTAGAAGCTTTACCGCTCTTTTGAACAAGGTAAAAACGCAATCAATGCCTTGTTCCGTAGAATAAGAGCTTCATCATGCGTTTGAATGGTGCTTGGATTGGCTCATGAGATGTTTGTTCAGGCTGAAAGGCTGACGGGTCACAGCAGACGCTGCATGCAAGTAGTCCCCTGTTGACGCCATGATTGATTTCAGAACAGACGCAAAACAGCCCCCAATCATCTTGCATGGTCTTGATCCAAGGAACACAGCCTTGTTGTTCATCCATTCGGATGACGGGCATGGGGGGCCCGACGCATTGAACATGTAAGCCCATACCTTGCGCCTATGTATGTATTTTCTCAAATAGAATCAGCAAACACATCGCTTGAGTCGAACAAGCAGCATCAACTTGGAGTAGAGTTGTAGAAAGACGCTACTCGACGTTGAGCATTCTGCGCGGATAGAAGCATCTGACATAAGAAATAAGTGTCTACATGGGAGTCAGTCCATCCTTCAGCAGACGCCACTACCGTTGTTGATTATGCACAATGTCATCCGCTAGCTTCTTCAATCGTTGGCAAGAATCCTTCGGCCAAGACAGGGTTATCAACTCACCTATTAACCCGCCTATACATTTCTCTCTCTCTCTCTCAAACAGCCTTTGCTTTGCTCTACTCTACACACTAGCCCGCCCCACGTGACGAACCGATACAACGCACTTGGCATGCTCGTATACGAAAAGCCAGCATAAGACAACCATCACCAGCTGTGCCGTCGGGAAGACTGCCGTTTTGTACCCAACGAATGGATGGATCATGATATGACATGCCCTCGGCTGGTCGATGACGGAAAGCCGTTGATACCCTCCCGAGGTAAGGTCCGCACAACGTCAGACGATCCGCTCGAAAAGGGGGGGAAAGCTGATTGATAGGATAAATAGAACTCTTGTAGCCCTCTCACTTGCCCACAAGAGTTGGCGTTGCGGATCACGTGGGCTCACTTGGTCAACCTCAAATCTCATCCAGAACTAACTGTAGAGTTACCCTTGCACACAAGGTTAGCCGAACACAGTGTCTTGGAACATATTTCTCGCCATGAAAGCCATCTTGCTCTTTGATCGTCCGATTATCTGGCAAGTGTGGCGGGAAAAGGGCAACACAAGGTAGCGCCAGGTCAAGTCTTGTTTGGTTCTCCAGATACCTACATGCCCCTAGTACCTATCTAAAGATCTAAAGGCTTCAACTCAACCAACTGTATGTACCACGCAGTTCCCCACTGAATAAGACGCTGCTTCGGCATATGTACCCTCCTTGGGTTGGTTGCCTCTATCCTCTCACTCGGCTATCAGTCTGGTTTGTCGCCAAGAGACTATTGTGCCATTGCAAACTGACCCACGTCTGTGGATACATGATCAGCTACTCTTTCAAACAAGATGCATGCATACATACACACACACACACATATACATGCATATCCTCATTGACATGTACTTTCGTCGTCAAAGTCTCGCATCATAACACGAATAAAGTCAGAAGCCGACGGCAACGTAGTCGTTTATTCTGAGCCCTGGCCCAGCCACGAGAAGTGAGCCATGCCATGTACTACCACCGCACAGGCGGAATCCTACAGTGTTGCCGAGGTCTTTGTCGCTTTTCCTGGTACGTGGCGGCAAGTGGAGCAAGCATCTTGCTCTGGTTATCATGGCGTTGGTGAAGCTATCTGATGAATACCTTTTTGTATCAACTCACCCCGGAGACACAGAACCCAAGTCCAACGTCGATTTGAAACCATCGCCATCTTTGAATCAACTTGAGAGTAGCCCTTGGCATCAAACCAATACTCTCAAAAGCTGCTACTACTACTACACACATGTATCACCGACCAGTTGGTCATAGACAACCCTGTTTAACATGGGAACAGTGTCCTTTGTAATACAGCACCCGTCATAGTAGCTGCTCCCAGACTTGTGTCACTCGCTGTAAGAGAAGATCTCATCTAGCTGTGTGCGAGATCACTCCTGACTAGCAATATAGACCAGATGTTTGGTGTTGGCGATGGATGTGAGTGGACTCTCTTTTTTTTTCTTTCTCTCTCTTTCGCTTGTAATCGTGTAACTGTTGAGGGCCATGTCTCAAATATTAAATCAATCCTTCGCCTTCGCCTTCGCCTTCTCTGGCAAGACAATTATTGAGTGGTATAATTGTTTCAAAAGAATCATGTCAGAGGTGTAGTAGTATTTTCTGTCTTTGCGGCGACGACGACAACAACAACAACAACACGCTTTACCTACCTCCCTGCCTGCCTTGATATGAAAAAGCAAGGATCCTTTTCATCTTGACAATATTGAGTATTTCCATAAAATCTTAAACACATTCAATATCTTTCTTTATTTGACCTATTCTATTCTCCATCGTCTCCGCGCACCTGCCTTTGTCGAATAGTGAGCTGTATGCCTGTAGTGCCTTCCGCTCAGGAGGTCCCTCCTCGCCCTGCAGCCTTGCATCTTCTTCCCTTCCCTTGGAGTTCTTGATCTTACTCCTTTTACATCATCCAACTCTCTCTCTCTACCTTTCATCACCAAAATCCAATCCCTTCCCTTCTACTCCGGCGAAGCTTCAAGTCGATTCTCGATTACTTGGTCCAACACGGTTGACATCCTGTGACAAGCATGTCCAATGAATATCGCATGTCGCTCTCTTATCCAAATCCATCTCTTGGCCAGATGGCCATGATGGATAATAATACAGACGAGCGGGATCAAATAACACCCCCGATTTCCGGATTGCGCAAGCATGCTGTCACTGGGCCTCGACAAGCAGTTCTTGTCATAGCGTAAGAGGCATCCTGTCTTTGGGATGATTGCCTACCTGCTAACCAGACCATTTAGTTTGCTCACAGGGCTTCTCTTTTCGAGCCTCGATACCTCGATCGTTTCAACCTCACTCCTGACCATCTCGCACGATCTAAACGACTTTACCAACGCCCCCTGGATCGTCCTAGCCTATCTCCTGACTTACATGGGTAAGTTCCCCCAAGACTCGTGGCTCCAAGCAAACAACCCTTGACAGAATGCTGCAGGTTTCGCCGTCTGTGTCTCCAAGTTGAGTGACATTTATGGCAGACGAAACATGCTCGTGGTATCATGGGTCATTTTCGTTGGTTTTTCACAGGGTTGCGGATCAGCTACGAGTATGACAACTTTGTATGTGGTTTGTTCCGTACCCTGTTCTCAAGCTGACCCCTTTTTCAGGATTGTATGCAGGGCTTTTCAAGGCATGGGAGCATCTGGTCTCTACAGCTTAACACAGATCGGTCTGGTAGAAGTTGGACCTTCTCACCGTCCCAGTTTGACAGGAGCTCTGATCGGGGCCACCCTGGCGGTCGCTTTCGTGCTAGGCCCCATCATTGGCGGTGCAGTCTCTCAGCAAACAGATTGGAGGTGGCTATTCAATATGAAGTGAGAACCCCTTCCCTTATTAGAATAACTATTGACAATGCTAGCATTCCATTTGGTCTGATTGCAATACTGACCATAACCAACTTTTGGCCGCACGAGGAAGTTGCCCATTTCTTCTCCTGGAAGGCTTTTGTCAGCATCGATTTCATCGGCAGTGCAACTCTTCTCACTAGCTCTGGGTTTCTTGTGTTTGCTCTTCAGCAGGCTGGATCGCAGGTCTTCGCCTGGGAAAGCGCAGAAATTATCTCCGCCTTGGCCGTGTCGGGTGTCAGTTGGTTTGTGTTCGTGTGGTGGGAGGTGTACTTGGAGACGAACCCACTGCGCAACATTGAACCCATCTTCCCAATCCGACTAATACTGCGACGTGTTTACTCTGCTGGGTTACTGTAGGTCGTGACCCGAGGAAACATACAAAGTCAGTTGCTAACATGGAACCAGCGTAACCTTATTCACGGGTTTCCCTTATATTTCACTTCTGATCATCATCCCAGAGCGTTTTCAGATTGTGAATCGCCAAGATGTGTTGGAGGCAGGTAAATGTATCCTCCCCATGCTCGGAGCCTGTGCCATCGGATCATTCCTCGGAGGCGCAATATCCAGCCGGAGGAACAATACTTCCTTGACGCTTTTGGGCGCATCCTGCCTCCAGCTACTCGGCGTTGGTCTGATGTCAATGTTGACCAAGCCGGACTCTTATGTGAAGGCTCAGTACGTTTTCCAAGCAATTTTTGGACTCGGTGTTGGCTTGTCGTTTTCTGCAGCGACCATCATGACCAGTATCCTTGCTGCTGAGCGGAGTGAACTCGCCTCTGCTCAAGGTGCCGTAGCGCAAGCCCGTGTCTTGGGTGGATGTATTGGGCTCGCAGTCTGCACAATCATTTTCAACTCGCACGTTAACCAATACCTCCAGCCGCAATTGACACAGGCGCAGCTCGATAGCCTTCATCGATCGCCACTAGCTAGTCTGCAGCTTCCAGAAGATCTCCAGTTGTTGGTCAAGAAAGTTTATGCCAGTGCATTCGCAGAGGAGATTAAAGTCATGATGCTTGTCTGTGCTGTCATGGTATTGATATCTCTGTTCGCTCTGGAAAGAAGGCCTGCGCCGCTGGAAAGACTGACTTCCTTTCCCAAGGATGAGTTCTCTTCCAGAAGGGGCAGCGATTCTACAACCGAGATGACCGACATGGCGAGTGTCAATCATCGTGTGTGACATAGCCTTATCTTCCAGGACCTACTCCGCTTTGCTTCACTACAATCAACAAAACTGTTGAGAAACTATTTATAAGCACACGTTTGGCGTTTTGGGTGGCATATTCGGCGTTGTGTTATAGTCTAGGGCGTTTTCGGGGCCGTGTAGAGAGGCATTTCAAGGCATGGATTATCAGGGGATTGCGCCCAAATATGTATGGAGCTTTGTAGCATCAATTTTCAAGAAGTGGTTATCTTTACACCATGATGGAGCGCAATGTGGTTAGAAACCGTTCAGATTATTATCAAGTCGACCAAAGAGATGTGCAAAGAAAGGTCTCGGCCAACCCTGGTATCCAAGAGAAACACCAGTCTGTATCACTACTCTCCAATCTTGCAAGGCATCACAATGCTAGATCTACTGGCGATAGAGCAGTGACGGCAGTTACAATTGTGCAACGAAACCTGTGCCACTCCTCGATCATCTGCAAAGTCCGTGAGCGGGGTTATTCTTGAGAGGCCTCGTGATCAAGGCCGTGAGTCCATCTTGAGACGGTTTGGTTCCGCAGGTGTCTCTGCCTCTACTAGTGAAGCCACAGAGGTAGATGCCGAGTTTCATATGGGAAAGTGAGGGAGGCATCTGTCTTGGTGTTTCACCACGTCTTGACCTGTGTGCTAGACGCTCAATTGTGTGAGGAGAGGGTTTGGTGGTGGTGGTGGTTTTCTGGCTGAGGATGCCGTGCGACGAGCACGACTGTAGCTTGGACTGGGTAGTGAGATCTAGCAGGAAGCAGATGCAAGATGCATGTCGCGAGATTGTGCACATGTCAGTCATGTATTGGTAGAGGGCAGTAGAGAGTCTCAGATGCAACAACAACAACAACAACAGTGTATCCTGCATTTCAACCATGTTGGTT
Organism: Fusarium sp. NRRL 66182; assembly: GCA_013266265.1. Taxonomy (NCBI): domain Eukaryota; kingdom Fungi; phylum Ascomycota; class Sordariomycetes; order Hypocreales; family Nectriaceae; genus Fusarium; species Fusarium sp. NRRL 66182. The sequence goes on along the minus strand of JABFAK010000038.1, from coordinate 8,738 downwards.
TATTCTGTTTTTTTCATGAGTCATAGGTCGATAGTATATACCGAAGTGTATGTTTTTAAGTGCATTGAAGCAGAATCCGTTTAGTTTATATACCATATACCATATACCACATACCATATGTCATTCTCTACAAGCGATCAACGCCACCAACAGCCCGAGGCGTGAAGAAAACAGTCAAGACCCCCTCGGGCTTGAGAGAGCTCTGAACGAACTGCCTCAGCGCATCGTGCGCCTCGCATCCTTCGTCGTAGAACTTCATGTCCTCCATGCTGGCAAACTCAGTCTTGCAGACGACAGTGTACCCTTGAGACCGAGCATCCTCATCGGCGACACCGACAACCACGGAGAGGATGTATGGCTTGCCATTCTGTGATTTACTGGGTTAATGTTTTCTTTCTTTCTTTTTTTGGTTATAAAGGGGAGAAAAGGATGGGGGGGGAAAGGCCTCACTGACCTTTTGCTGGCTGGCGTTGAGCTTGTCATACTGCTCCAACAGCTTGTCCTGGTCGTCCTTGTTGGGGAGTTTGAACATGGTGACTCGATGCACACGGTCCGCCATTTTTGCCTCGGTATCAAGTTGATAGTCGGTGAAATGAGGAGCTGTATGTATGTTTGCGAAGAAAGTAGCTTGGGAGGACAGGCAAAACGGGGGCGTGTGTGGGGGGGTTTATAAAGAAGCTTAGACGACTATCAAGCTTTTATACAATGGGTTGAAAGATGACAGAGGCAACAGTAAAGAAATACTAGCTATTTATCAAAGGAATAGAGAGAGTCGACTATGAGTCCACGGTTGTATGCGGGTCAAACGAGAGGGGGGGGGCAGCGGCGGCGGCGGCTCAACGATACATTCCGCCCTGGTTTGCATTTTACATTTGCATTTGGAGTAGGTAGTCAACCAATCCATACATACCCCTTGGTTTCACTCACGTAATCAATCTAGAATGGTTCCAATTGCTGGGGAACTCCAACCCCGCCCCCACGAAACAAAGCCAAATCTCCAACTCCTCCAACCTCGTTTGCACGAGGCTCACAGGGCCGAACCACCGATTTGGTGTCTCTATTGGTGGGATAAATATCTTCCCATGCTCTCGCCCAATCGAACTGGGAGACCTCCTCTGCAGATCAGGTCCCGGGATTACCCCAGATATCGGGGCCAGCAAACACCATGTGGTCTACATGTCTCCAGGCCAAGGCCAACAAGCCAGGTTTATCATCACCGTCAACATACCCAGAGAACCACCACGCCACGCCACACCTTTCGCATTCTCCTTCCGTCTCAGGCTCGGAAGCATGAGGGATCCTCCCGGAATGGTGCGTACCAGGTGGTCAGGTAACACAAGGCCTGTAGACTGCGTTGACCGCCTCCATCTTAGTGCCGCATCATCATCTCTGGACAACCCCAAGTCAGAAGAAGCCAACTGCACGCTCAGCAACTAACGTCTTATCTCATTAATACGCCTCCTCGAATCGGGTCAGTTCCTACATTGCCTAATGTCCGTTTTTGTACCCTGCTTGCTTCCCCTCCCCAACTCCATGCTATATACGAAACAAGACCAAATCACTTTTGTTATGACAAAGACGAAAAGAAGAAGAAAAAGGCCATAATTCAGACAACTTTTCCTCAGACACTCTACACCTTCTGCGCCGTGTTTACAACCGTACGGCCGTCAGCTCTCGACTGTAGATCGACAAGATGTCGACACAAGCCCTCAACAAGTGGAGGCATCAGCCCGTTGGTGGTAGGATAATTCTGTCGAAAGATGAACCGTGCAAGCGACAGAGTCGCCGTGTGATTAGACACTGGCTCGAGCTGCAGCTGCAGGCCTTCCCGAGATGATAGTGACGGAGTACCCTGGCCGAGTTCAACAAAGGCTGTCGATTCCCTCGTTTCTGGAACGTTTAGGGAAACAAGATCATGTCCCATCCCTTGGTGGCCATTTGCTGATCGCTGTGATATCAGGCCATACGCCCACAGCGTCAAACATGCAAAATACACGGCCATGGCGTTGAACCCTTGCAACGAGGCTGATTTGCAGTTCTCGGCATATCGTAGCACCTGTCCTGCATGCCAGATAGCATACCGTGACTCGGATCTAGGAAACCAAGCATTTTCCAAGGATTGTACAGCTCTTCGTGACTCTTCCTCGCCTTTCCTGCCAGCAAGCCGCTGCACATCGTCTAGCGAGACATGAAGAATCATCATAAAGAGTTCTGAGAGGATAGATAGCTCAGGTCTAAGGATCTGCGTGCCTTGAAAATGATTTGAAAGCTTGCGGAGACTGCTGTAGAGCTCTTGGTATAAAGCCTGTGCCCAAGTGGGAACTTCAGACTCATGCCGGCCCGCACCATCATGGCAATGAGTGACGGCGTCGCGGTATGTCCAGATTTGTCCCCATAGTCCATGCAGGGCGACCATGCAACAAGTTTCAGCGTCTATCCAGCCGTTCGGCTCAGTCATAAACAACCCGCAGTCTCTCGCATCCGAAAGCCGTGGGATACCGCTGGCAGGCATTGGCCCTTTGCTCAAGTGCAAGTCACCCCATGCCTGCGAACTGCTAGCTTTCCAAAGATCACAGGCTGCTGGAAGAGCAAATTTGAGTTCACTATAGGCTAGTGTGGAGCTCTTCCACAGCAAGATGGAAGACTGCACATCATACAGGAATGCGCGGATCGCCAGCCTATACTCTCGTCAGTACCCCATGGAGCTTAACATTATCCGTTTAAAGAACCTTTTGCAAGACTCGAGCGCTACGAAATTCCGCCATTTTGAGTCTAGTATATCAGAAGCATCATCAGTGTCAGCCATGATGAGGTTCGCATCCAACGTGAAACCCATCCTTCCAGTCTTTCGAAGGACCTATCCAACGTTAGCCCACTGACCAAGAACCAGGGTTAGGATAAGCCTACGGTCAATAGTTGCGGGGCAAAGGCTTCAGCCATCTCTGTTTGCCGGTTAAAGCCGCTCCATTGTCCGGTTTCGAGATGGAGCAGAGATGCTTGAAGCAGCGTCATGTCTCGAAAAGCCGCACTCGGGGACTCAAGCTATTCATGGTTAGCCAGTTGTTTCGTCATGTCTATCACGCCAGATCAAGCAAGTTCCGGGGTTCTGAAACTTACACGCTTCCCGATAACACCGCCAGTAACCTCACCAAGTGCCAAGCCAAATTGCCATATGGCTGGGCTCGAAATGTAAGCAGCTCCATTTGACGCAATGGCAGAAAGGAGCTCTGGGCCGGCAGTTGAAGTATCAAAGGAGGCTTTATGAACAAAAGCGTCATTTTTGACATCTTCTCCTATGAAATAAATCTCAACTAGGCAACTCAAGAGCTCGGCCGACGGAAATGTCGGTACTCGATGTGGTGTTGGGTTGTGTGCGAGAACCATAGCAAACAGGCTGTCGCGGGCACAGCATGACACCAAATCTGAGCAAAGTCCCAAGCCACCTGCTTGGTTACTCATCTCAGAATGCCAAAGAGCCAAATCTTCCTGGGCTATCTCTTTGCGCGCCCGGCGCGATGAGCGTTTAGCTCCATTTCCAGGCTGAGGATTTGGTCCATTTACATCTGAGCCCGGGATCTTGAACAAACCAAAGTCTGTATCCCAAAAAAACTCAAAGTCCGAAAAGATTCTTTGCGTGGTTGTAAAGTACAACAGCTCCTCTGGTGTATCTTCAACACTAGGCGCACCGAGAAAGGATGTACTAGCGTAGTCCACGGAAGCATCAATCGCATGTCCCTGGTTGACCATGGCCGGTTGCGAAAAAGCAAAAGCAGCTTCACCAGCCGCAAAAATATGACTGTCGTTGCCTGCAGTCGAAGCCACCATTGAGCTGCCCGATGGTGACATGCCAGCCTGCGACTCCGAGGTACGGTATTGGTTCCCACGTCTCACCGGCATCTGACACGTCAAGCTCTTGCTCCGGCAGCGACTGCACGGCTTCTGGTCCTCGCACTTGGCTTTGGAAGCGGCACAATTGAGACATGCCTCAGCGGCTCGGTCGCTACGCCGGATAAACGGACGGTCCTTTGCGGCGCCATCTCGATCGTGGGTGGTCTCGTGCCGCGTGAGGAGATCGGCACGATTGAACCGCTTAGGGCAACGGGAGCATTGGTACGGTCGTGCGTTTTCGTGTGATCGCAAGTGTCGCGTTAGATGGTCGGCTCGCTCGTAGACGCGACGGCAGATGTGGCAGACGTGGGACGGTGATGAGGCTGACGCATCGGAGAGTTTGCGCTTGGAGGGCACGGCTGATGAAATCCCAGGGGAGGGCTCTCCCTGTCGCTGTTGCGGAGCGGGATCGAGCTGCTGCTGCTGCTGCTGCTGGAAAATGTGATGCTGAGCGGATTGCTTCGAGGGCGACGAGGGTGACAGCAATTCCTGTTGCTGCAAGGGCGGCTGAACTCGCTGATGCGGGTCTGACACGGGGGTTGCTAGGGAGAAAAGCGAAGATAGTAACATGTCGGAGCCGGCGGCATCGCAGAGAATGTCGATGCCATTCTGTTCAGTGGCCGCCATTGGGTGCGTGCCTCGCCTCAGCTCAGACAATAGCCCAAGCCAAGCCCGGGCCGTGCCGTGATGTTTCTGAGACACAGAATGGCCTAGCACGACCACTAGCAAACTCGGGGAGATAACACGTAGCTCAAGCCGAGGGCGGCTGGGATTTAGGTTGAGGGCAAATAGGATGAGGGGATCGCGAGATAAACCCAAGGCCGTTGTAATTTCTCGGAAGAGAGGGGGCGGGGGCGGGAGATGGCAGATTCTGGTGGGGTCGGATATCGCTCGCGTTTGTACAGCCAATGACGGTGGCCCAATTTCATTCATCGTTTCGGAGCCCGGCAGATTTGACGGCCGTTCATCTCGGCATCACCACGGGGGCCCGGGCTCGGAGTCGGGGCCGAGTCCTCACAATGTCTTACGTTGACTGCTCGTAAGCCCCGAGGTGTGAGTCCAATAGTACAAGAAGATCTTGACCGCCAAAACTTTCCTACCATCAACATGGTATGATGCATTCCTCGCTTCTTGTACGGCCATAAGCGTGGGTGATCCTCAAAGTCCGCATTCGCCCCCTTGCGTCGTGGCCAAAATTTGACAGCTGAGTTGGCCTCCTTTCGTGAGGATGAGAAATGACAGGTCTGGAGCTCGCACCAATGGCCTGGATATGAGCCCTGCGGCATCATGAGCGACTTAATGAAGATTTTCATATTTGCATGCAGGGCCAAGAGCCTAGACCACCATCATGTCTTTGGACTATCATCACTGCCATGCCAAGACTTGAGTTAGCTAAGACAGGTAATTGAAAGGGCGATCAGACGATATCGTTATACATGTATTTCCCGTCTCTGAATTGCACCAAGCCTCGCAGCTGTTCATGGGCCGTCATTCGTTGATGGTACATAGTGATGTATATATGTAAGTATTTGTATGTATAGAAAGCAGCATATTTAGGTATCATCATAGATTATAAGTATATAACTAGAACAATGGCATTTCAAGTCATACCACTAGTGCAGATACCTTCATGCCCATTAGCTGAGGAGGTTGCTATTGGTGATGGCCATTTTTTGCGCTTGGTCCCGACCCCCTGCAACGCAATTGATGCGCTGGGCTTTAATCACCTGAGATTCAGCAAAAGCATGCAAACAAGGTGGCTGATGCCAGTCGGTAGGGCCGATAGCCGTTGTGATGGTGCTCTGGTTCCCGCCTAAGAGTCTTACACCTATGACATATATCAAGTCCAATCATGACATGAGATTGCAGCAATTCGTACTTGATCGTCCGCACGAATACGGAGCAAAGGCGCGTGTAGCAAGCAGTGGGTGTAAGCCATGGAAACGAGCGCCAAGCCAAATCCATAACTTTCTGAGACATATCTGAATGGTATTGTGCCAATCAGAACTTGTAGTGCCATCAACTTCATGCCATGAGCTGACTGATATGCCTGCTGCAATCAGTGCTCTTTTCTTGTCGTGTTGTTTTTCCTTTCGCCAGGAAGGACTTTGTTTGTTCTTCTCGAACGGCTCATAAGTTGTATCATGCCGTCTCTCGCTCATGACAGGGTCTTCTGGCTTCGTAATTGTCCCGTTGATGGCAGATAGGCAGCGTAATCTCAACTCAACCTTGATATGCACCCGAACCAAGAACAACAGCAATCGTTAAGCTAGAACAATCAGCCGCATATTGGCTTTAGGGGAATCAGGAGGCTCACTTTGGTCCTTGGATGATTTCAGTCAACACAGGGTGTTCCGCAGTATCCACAACAACGTCCAGGAATAACCCATACTTCTTTACCTGCTGCGGCACAGGTAGGGCATCGTGTGCCTGGTACTTTGTGGGTGATGAAACTACACAACAGATTTTGTGCTGATTGCAAGCTTGGGTAGAAAAAAGGGGAGTCTTGAATGCCGCTTTCAAAGTCTGTAGTAAGATGTGTAACAGAGCAAGAATCCCGATCTTGGTCGTCGTAGGATGACATGAAAGGGTAGGAGGCCAGTGATAGAGGTTGAGGCAGACCCATGGTGAACATCGTCTTTGGTTCGAGTTGAAGATATGATGTAAGAAGCGGTATGTGATGACTCGGTGGGCGAGACGTAGTATAAGAAAGAAACTTGAGTCGAGAAACAATGTATCAGAAGGCTTGAGATGGCCCAAGCTGGCTTCATGGTGTGGGGGTTAGATGGGATTTATGGTTTGCGAGAACGAGCCAAGTACAGTAATAGCGTCTAGGAAGGGTAAGATCAAGGGGTCGAAGCACAAAGCACGCGTACCTTGACACAGGACAGAAGCGCAATACCCTGGCACTAAGCATCATGTCCCCATTCTCCTGATGATCGGTAGGTATCCGGCCATAGTCTCAGTGGGCATGCTGGGACCCGGCGGCGGCATTAGTATCAGACCTGTCATATCAACTTTCTGCGAGACTTCAAGCTGTCATTACTTAACAGAAGTTGTGTGGCGCCGCCCTTGAAAAACCACTGTGGGTCAAATCAATGGAGGCGGGGGTGGTCTGCTCTGACTGCGCTTAACTTACATGCTTCTTTTTCTTTTCTTTGATCTCCAAATAGGTAGTTGCCAGCGTACCAAAATATGCCGTCCTTGGTTCGGTCAGTAACCGAAACAAGTCTTCGTTTGACAAGGCCGAGCCGTGCTATCGTGATGACTCTGCATTGTGCCGTCCCGTTTGCACAGCGGTTCATAAAAGTATTTCCCTGTGCCAGGTTGAACATGGAATCGACCACGGCGAGTATCGAAGAGAGTCTGTGGAGTAGTAGTAGCAAGGAGATGAAGACCAGACCAGCGATTGAGTATCTGATTGGCCAGGACATGGGGGTGCGCTTGGTTGGTGTTGACGCAGAGAAAAGCAAGGTTGTGACTGCTCGTCTCTGCAATGGTTACGACGGCAAGGAACCACGCAGCAGACTTGTTGACGAGGGAATTATGATCTAATCCAGTGGACTCGCTCGAGGGTGCACGCTGGTTCGGTGTACACTGAACAAGATTCACACACAAAAGTCTGTGCGCTGTGCATGAGATAAGTCGTAAACGCGAAGATCCCGAGGATGAAATTCCCCTAAAAACACGATCTAAGCCCCCTGGTCGTCCACCATCCAGTGCTGTTACCCAACCCCAGGGCTTGGCGGGCACCAGCGCTCTGGAATGATGGGCCCTGTCCCTCTGGTCTCCCAAGCACAGCCCAGCAAGCCAGGGCGGGTGTCCATCAGATGCAGATGTCGATAGATGCCGCGCCAGGGCCGGCTCAAGGCCCTCCACTAACTACCTAGTCCATCGCTCCCTTGGATAATTGGCGATCTCACCGACGTGTTGGAGCTGGTGCGATAGAGGGGCCGGCATCCACAATTCCACATGGTTCTTTTCAGGTATGGCTTTGCGATCCACCCGGCTCTGAAAGCAGAGCTTTATCACTGTGTGTCTGTGTGTGTTGGTATTGAGCCGAAAATCGTCGGGGTCCAAGGATCTTCATGCAGTAGGGAAGTCGAAACAAAGATTGATGGGCTGGCAATTGCGTTTGCCGAGAGGCTACGCGATAAGATGCGAGATGATGTGACGATGTGATGCCGCAGAGAGCGCATGTGAGTTGAGTGCGAGTGCGTCCAAGTCGGACAATGAAGAGGCTTGGCAAGGAGGAGAAATTTGTTGGCTTGTGCATGTCTCTCGCTATAGCTGTCAACGAACTGTTAGCATCCACGTTCATAGGCCGGTGTGGGATCCTGAGATGAGCTATGGAGCTTGCAGAGCATAAAAAGTGCAATTGCTTCGGGGCCAGGCTGTCAGACAAGTTAGGCTGTCTACGCTCGGGGGTGTCAGGGATTCAGGATGAAGATTATGCTGGGCCCTGGATGCTTCCATCTTTGGTTGTCGTTGCGATAGACTTGCTTCTTGAGTGGGTGGAAAGAGCCTGCAGTTGGGATTGGCCAGGTACCACCTGCCTTGCCTTGCCTTGCCTCGCCTTGNNACTTACCTACGTGCCTACTATCAAGAATCACATTAAATACTACCTAGGTAGGTATGCAGATCCGGAGCCTTCATACGATCTAAGAGGAACAGCTCTCAACACTGCCATGTATGTATGTATGTATGTATGTATGTATGTATGTATGTATGTATGTATGTATGTATGTATGTATGTATGTATGTATGTATGTATGTATGTATGTATGTATGTATGTATGTATGTATGTATGTAGGTAGGTAGGTATGTAGGTATGTAGATAGATAGAGTT